>VZTV01042428.1:318-13024 GCA_013400875.1 Anhinga rufa | reverse complement strand
AAAAATGGTGAAAGCAAAAGAAAATCTCGTGTCCTCCAACTGCATGGAGCTCGTCTCTCTTGCACTAAAGCAAACAGATACCACATGTGGTCATGGTGCCACTCTCACCAGAGTCCTTTACCACACAACACACAGATCCTCCTCATGGATCTGGTTTCCTACAGCTAAGAGCAAACCAAAATCAGGACAAAAAGCGTCCACACCATCTACTGCTGCCAGCCTGTGAAGGGTCCACCAAAATAATAAAACAGCCCCAGAATCTATGGCTTTTCAGCATACCTCGGCATAAAATTGTTCTTTCCCTCTGTAGGAACTGCATGGGTTAGGCAAGCCATGCTGGTAGTGTCCCCCAGGATTCTTATTTCCAAGGGCTGGAGAGAACATCAAGTGCTGGGAGGGGTGCTAGATACCCTCACAAATAATGCTGATACCCCAATACTGACAGAGCTTTCCAGCATTATGTCAAGGTGTGGGTGTGAGAACTTTTGCCTCCTTCAGCATCCTCATCACTTCAGTGTGAAATAGCTCAGGAAACCTGTAAAGCAGGGGCATAAAGAGATTTATTTTTTATTGGTTACTCCCTCTTACTTCAGGAGGCTGTGATTACAGCCAAAACCTTTTATTTAGCTGTAAGAGAAATACACATATTTGGTTGTGGAAATGGATTTTTTCAAGGCTATTTTAATTGGCAGTGACTTTGAAAAAGACAGAATAAGACCATAGCCAAAAAGTGCTTTGAAAATGTTAACAACAGAAGCTAGCAACTTCTGATGAACTCTAAAAATATTTTTAGTAGGTTTAAACTTACATTTGTATGCAAGATGCTCAGCAGAAATTAATTATCTCAATTTATTAGGGAACTGCTGGTAATCAATAAGGTGTCTGCTTCCTCTGTGTAACACATTTAATACCCACTGCATGGGCAGTGTGGAACACATTTGCTCTTTAATTATGGTTACAACAGATTTATTCTGCTGCATCATTGAGTAATCAGTCATCTGTTACCTTCATGAATTTGAAAGATTTCTATGGCTAGTAACGAAATCACAGAGCAGAAAAATAAGATCGCAAAAGGGTTTGTATTTTCTCCATAAGTTTGTTATGAAGATTGTGAAAGATAAATGAATATTGACTTGAAAGTTTTTTCTCTCTGAACAATTCCCATAGATGTCTTCAAACAGAAAGCACAGCCGATGCAGCTTTTGAATGCTTGGATGCAAACCTAGAGCCCAAACAAAGAAACAAGTCAAATTTCATTTCAAAATCCACTTTACAATAGATAGATAGTATTTTAACACAGAATATTTCTTTTAAGAGGGCTTCTTCTTGGGGAGAATAAGGAGATTCACAAAAGAAAGGGTTCAGTCACAGAAATAACATGTGTCAGCGATGTGAAAGAAGAAAGCATATACGCACTGGTAGTGAGTAACTACTCATACCGCTTAGTATATACGATGACAGTATATACATCGAAGCCTTTGTTCATGAACTCAGTCTAACAGGGGCTGAAATATTTTCTTAATTTTTTAGACTCACTCATTAAAATCAACGTCAAAGCTCTAACTGAATAAAGATGCTGTGTCAGGTCCCTGAAACATATGCTTAGCTGTAAGAGTACGTTAAAATCTCATTAAGTGTTCTTTAGAACCCACAGAGTGAGTAGAGAGTTCAGCTCAATGATGGAGTTATAAATAAATATTCCTGACATTCTTCCTGACATAGATATTGTCAGGACAAATGGAATTTATATTTTACTTTTTAATATAGGAATTTAAGAAAAGTGTTTATGCAAAAACACCATTTTGAGAAATGGTCTAAATTTCTGTACTTTTCAAAATTAAACTTCTCAACTTTTTCAAATATTTTCATCCTTCTTTCCAGATATTCCTCTTCCCCAACCCCGACACTCATTACAAATTATTTTGTCCCTTCCCAAATTGTATTTTTCAGTTAATTTACTTTTAAATGAAAAGTGATCCAGTCATACTGGTGTTCCAAACTGGCACCAGTTTGACTTTTCAAAATACAAAGGTTGCTTTCAAAAAAGTTTAAAGCACAACTGGCAGGAGCAGAAACCTATGAAGCAGAGCTAAGAACCAAGATTTTGGATCCCTGCAGGAAATTTGGCATAAGGGTGACTGAACCTCACATGCTCATGTATATGTTTCTTAATAAAAAGATCTTGCTGATTTGATAGTATTAAGTTACTTCAGTACTGCTATGATGTGTTCATACTTCCTACTTATGATCCTGGGACACTGTCATCATCCACGATCTACCTCTGAAGGGTAGGATTTTGCATTTGTGAAATGTTCCTCTGCTAGCACCACTTCCTTCTTCCTCAGTCACAGAAAAATCCTTTTCTAGAAACTCTGTGAAGTCCCAAGACTAGAAGAATCATAGAATCAATTCTATCAATCAATCATAGTATCATAGAAGGATCTTTAATTTCTTGCTTTCTCAAACACATGGAGTTATATTGCCTACCATCATCCCACACATAATTAAGCAATAGTTCAAGAGGAAAACCTCAAAGCACTTCCAACTTGCATTTCATATCTGGGTCCTTGTGTTGGGTGTTCCAGTACATCTGGGTTGACATCATCATAGTTTGGCAGTAATACGATTTTAGTCTATCCCTGCTTGATGAGTCAAATGCTGTTTCTTTTTGCACTGTCGAAACTGTGAAATCACCCAACAATTACATTCCCCCAGGACGGATCAGAAACCGCCCATCTGGCTTGCTAGTTAACACTTTGGTTTTGCATCTGGGAACAAGCTACTTTAAAAAATCCACTTAGGTGTAGATGCCAATTTTTTAGCTGGGGAAGGATTCAGTCAGAACTATCCTGCTCCAGTATTACTCCCAGGATAGTGTGCCTGATGCATCTATATTACTCTACAGGCAGTAGTCTTTGCCCACCAAAATGCCATCCAACCTTTGCTGCATGGCCTGTCAATGAATGCTTTCCTGCACTTCGTCCTTTCCATCTTTTCTACAGCTTCTTTCTTTGTGGCAAGGATGAACAAGTAATTTTTGAGCTTTCAGAGAAGGTCATGCAACAGCCATAGAAGAGAGACTCTCTACCTGTTATGGATCTGCGAAATGACCATCCACAAGGTAGCACACAATGGGATTTTCATGCTATTCTTTAATATACTAATTTTGCCCCACTTTTGTACAACCTGTCTCTTCCATGAACCAAAATATGCAATATGTCTTTAATCCTATACCAGAAGCTTAAATGGGGAAGGAGCATCCCCCTCAGACTTGTGTCAAGACTAGAGCCAGCCTCCTGTCCTTCACAGAAACAATTATTCATGAAAGAAAAATTAAATGGATGTTGATCGAGAGTTCGCTTAAGCTAATGGTGCGATCGGACATTAGTGTGACTAATGGTAATGGGCCCTCTGGATGAGTTATGTGGTAATAGCACCCCAGCTGCTTTGGCTTTGCAGAAACCAGTCAGACGGCTGGGAATCACTTTCCTGGTCTTTCTGCAATTAATCTCTGTTGAATGAAATAACAAATGAAAATTATGAGCAGTCCTGAAACTAGGTGGGGAGTTATTACTACGCCTGTGTTAGGCACTAAAGTACACTTACAATAACCTTGGCTGTTTAGAATTCAAATAATCACTTACCAACTTCTCAAGACTTACACTTAACATCACATTCACTTGAAACAAAGGCCTGATACAGCAATCCTCATTTAGCAAAAGGCCACTGTAACATACAAAAGCGTCATAAACATGTCAACTAAAAATAACTATGCCCCAAACCCCTTTGCAGTTATTAGCAATGTGAATGTTATAAATAAAACCTGCAAGGCTATTAAATGACAATGCATTATATTATATTTCTAGTATGCTCCTGATCATTTCCTAACAAGGGATTTTGAACCAAAACTGCTTATTTTCATTGCCCCGTATTTCTGGCTAGTGTGGGTTCTCACACCCTGAACTTTCATTTTCAAAAAGCCTTTGTCCCCAAATCCCTGAGTAAAGTCTCCAGGAATAGAACTTCTTCTCAGAGATTTAGGGAACAATGAAATTTGATCTAAGTCTAAGGTATGATTGTTCAGTAATCACTATGCTGCAAGATGCTGATGGTACAGATGAGCAAGATAAACACTCTGCTTCACAGATAACAGATGTATCAACAAAATTTTTCAGGACTACAGTATAGATGACTGACAAGTAATGGCGTGAAGTCAGTATCTTTTGAAATAAAAATACTGATTTTTTTTTTTAATTACTGAAATTATTAGTGGAATAAATTCCACTGTAGTTTGGCATCTTATTGTATTCCACTGTAGTGGGCATCTTATTCCCCAATATGCTCTTACTGAGCATAAGCCTGAGTACAGTCTGATTAGCTATACAAGGGAGATGCTACCTTCATGCTCAGTAAAGTGGTTTTGAAAAGAAAGAGTTCTTGTAATGACCATTTTATCATCTATCCAGTATTAATTTGTATTATATCCTGACTTCCTTCCTTCCTGAAAACAGATGAAAAAGTGGCGATGGAATTAGGACAGATCTGGACAGGGTTTTAGAAATATAACTAGAGACAGAAACAATATTTGCTAAAGCTATAGTGTCTTACAAAACTTAAAAGTATTGAGGTTTCTAGTTTTCCCATAAGTTAGGCAGGATGTGGTGCTGAAAATATAAAAGTATTCATGCAAGAATGTAGAATGGAAAAAAATGTTCAATGGTCTTTTATTCAGACATCTCATCTTGCCACAGACAGTTACATGATAATGCAAATAGGAACCTACCTAAATGGACTTTCTGGTTTCCATCCATTCCTGTTCTGCATAAGGTTTGTTTTGCCTCTGGGTCAGGTCATACATTGAGAAATCACTTGGGAAAAACTAACCTGTCACTGGTGCAGAGGGTTTTTAGATCAGGATTTGCAACACTTTGGTGCATTTCACATAATTTTACATAGATGAAAAGCCAGCAAAATACAAGGCAAAGACAAGTTAGGTCTGCAATGCACTTCCGATGCTAGACTATCACTCTAGAACATTTCCTTGAGAGAACAGCAGCACAATTGCACCAAGCCAAAACCAGACTGCCTGGGAAGCCAGAGTGGTTTTTAGTGCTATCTGTAGTAGTACCTGAAAGTTAAAATTCTCTGGCAAACTGGCATGTTTTCCCTGCTGCTTCAACTGAAAGAGAAATAAGGATAAAAGATCAAACTATATTGTAAATGCAGAAAGTTGAAATCTAGTGTAGAATTTTTTTCCCCATGCTTCAAACTAGGAAATAAGGGTAGATACAGAATAAATGTCCTCCACAATTTAAAAGAATGCAGCTCCATGCTGCCACAGCCAAGTGCTAGGACTGCCCTTGTTAGCTAGATTAAAGCAATATTGGAAATTTCTGCACTACACTGTAGTTACTTCTCTTGCATGTGCAATAAAAGCATGACATGATAAAGATGAAGGAATGATATTAAACTATCTTTGTGCCTTTCCGCTCCTTTTTCTAAGTATTAATGAGAAGAAAAAGAAAGAAAAAAGACTCATTCAAGGAGACTGATGAACAGAACAAACCACCACGCCTGCTATACCCGCTGTTCTCCTTTCTCTTCCTCACAGCAGCCCTGGACAAGAGGAACCCAAATGCCAATTCAAACCAATTAAAATCTAGCTGGCTATGCAGGTCACATCTAATGGAGCAGAAAACCTGGCCTTGTATTTGCTGAACTAACCTAGAAACAGTTAGAGACTCCATAGCCAAAGCAGCCTGGAATCAGAACATGATGCCCCATCATTCCTCTCCATGCACTGCGTAGATTTTCTGCCCACTGAACTGGAGACATGCTGGGGACAGTCAGGTATTTAGATACCTATACACCGTTGTGCACAAATGTACCGAGCGGCTGATTAGAAGAATACAGGTTGAGCCCTTTCAGTATCTAAGTGCACTTCATGTATGTCATGCAGTTCAGGAATGACCAGCTAGGCAAAGTCTACCAAAGTCTCACAACTATGCCATTACTCACCTGAAAGGAAGAGAGAAGGAGAGGAGGAAAGGCAAGAGTCGCATGATAACTGAAAGGGTTTCTTTTCTCACTGCGTCAGAATACATGTTATGATTGCATTACAAAGAGTAGAAAATTAAAGAATTTTATTCTAGCTATTTTTCCTGGGGAGGGGGTCTCTGCTTCCCCAGAAACATATACAGTTACTTCCCACCTTTGCGGCCCATCGATCGGGTCAAATTCCAAACGCTTCTCTCTGTTTTATTTAGCTAGCTTCCTGCTAGGATGCTTGCACCTTGCTAGGATGCTTGCACCTAGGATGCTTGCACCTTCATCTTGAGCTCTCTTCCACTGAACAGGACCTACTCCAGCATCCTAATATACACAGACAGTCCCTGAGATTGTTTTGAAAATGCAGTTGATATTGACTTACCTCATTGACATTTACCACCTCACTTTAAAAATGTTGATGTCCCTGGGACTGGTAAATAAAACTATCTCCTATAAGAATGGTAAACAGAATATACTAATGGATCTCCTGGTACTTCAATATAAACAGTTAACTCTGTCCTGCCCATCAGAGCAAGATTCAGTTTGAGTGCCTGATTTCTTTACATATTTTATGTACCATGTTTAACACAAGCCATACTTTTCTCAAAACCAAAAATGACAATAAGGTATTCCATTAATTTCACTCTTGAGATTAACGTGATGGCAGCCAGATAGCTTGAAAAGGACAGTGAATGGAGATGGGTATATATACCCCTGTTACTGATTGAAGGAATATTCCCTTTTTAGAGGTAATTCTAACTTCCAGAAAAAGCCATCAAGAAGGATCTGTTTGATTTCAATAGAAAGGAGCCCAGCTCCTTGACAAGCTGGGGGAACGGAGTGAAGAAGACAAGGACTGGATCTTTGGATTCTTAAGGGCACCCTTTCTATCTTTACCTCATAGTTCATAGAAACTTTTCAAAAAATAAAGTGAGGTCCTGAACTTTCATAAAAGAGAGACACGTTTGTGCTGACTGTGATTTTTATTCTTACATGTTAAGGCTGAAATGTTCAGTTGGAGTCTTGGACAAAACCTAAAGGGGCAGTGGGGGAGCAAAGGAGGATGTTCAACTGCAGAAGCCTCCAGGAGCATTTCATGCTCACAAGGAACTACCTCGGCAGCAGTTCACAGTAGCCTGAGTGCTGAAAAACTGTTGTTTGAAAAACTGTCTCAGACCATGTTCAGAAAGCACCAGAATGTAGTAAACACTTCTATTGATTTTGCATTATTAAATCCTGAAAAATAACCTAGCTTTGCATGATATCTAATTTACTTGATTTAGTGTGTTAATAATTCTGTTCCTAAGACAGAAATGAAAACCACAGAGATTCTTCACTCTGGAATTAGATGTCTGAAGAGGAATTCATTTTTTCAGATTATGTAAATTATTCAAGAATGTTAAAAAGCACTGTTTTTAAACTGTTAAACTGCTTCACCGTTTCCACTGATATGAACTGTTATTCTCTTGAGCACTACTATTTTAGGGTCCTGACAAAAAGTTTGTAGAAGGTAGTGGAGTCTTAACTATGACGAGGTTTGGACTGGGGCCACAATGGGCCATAAAGGTCTTACTGATGCATGATGTATATTCCAACTGGATAAGCAGATGTGCATTTGGAACACTGTATTGGGTTTGCACGGTAAGATTTGGGTAGCGGGGGGCTACAGGGGTGGCTTCTGTGAGGAACTACTAGAAACTTCCCCTATGTCTGACAGAGCCGATGCCAGCTGGCTCCAAGACAGACAGACCCACCGCTGGCCAAGGCCGAGCCCATCAGCAATGGTGGTAGCGCCTCTGGGCTAACGTATTTAAGAAAGGGGAACAAAAAAAGATGGGAGTGAGAATCTGTGAGAGAAACAACCCTGCAGGCACCAGGGTCAGTGAAGAAGGAGGAGGAGGAGGTGCTCCAGGCGCTGGAGCAGAGATTCCCCTGCAGCCTGTGGCGAAGACCATGGTGAGGCAGGCTGTCCCCCTGCAGCCCATGGAGGTCCACGGTGGAGCAGATATCCACCTGCAGCCCATGGGGAACCCCATGCCAGAGCAGGTGGATGCCTGGAGGAGGCTGTGATTCTGTGGGAAGCCCACAGTGGAGCAGGCTCCTGGCAGGACCTGTGGGCCCATGGAGAGAGAGGAGCCCACGCTGGAGCAGTTCAAGAACTGTAGCCCATGGGAAGGGCCCACATTGGAGATGTTCGTGGAGGACTGTCTCCCATGGGAGGGACCCCACACTGGAGCAGGGGAAGTGTGAGGAGTCCTGCCCCTGAGAGGGAAGGAGCAGAGACAAGGTGTGATGAACTGACCACAACCCCCATTCCCCGTCCCACTGCACTGCTGGTGGGGGGGAGTATAAAGGGAGGGATGGAGGGAAGGTGTTTTAAGATTTTGGTTTTATTTTCTCAATACTTTGCTCTGATTTGATTGTTAATTAATTAAACTAATTTCACCAAGTCAACTCTGTTCTGCCCGTGACAGTAATTGCTGAATGATCTCCCTGTCCTTATCTCGACCCACGAGCCTTTCATATTTTCTTTCCCTCTGTCCTCCTGAGGAGGGGGAATGATATAGAGGCTTTGGTGGGTACCTGGTGTCCAGCCAGGGTCAACCCACCACAGACAATGATGACCAAGTGAGTGTTATATTGTATGTGTTTGCACATTTGGCATCCACATTAAAATACAGCTGAGGTCATAAAATCTATAATGTTTAGATTGTATTCACCATATCTTTGTAGCACTGATTTGTCAGAACTGAAGATGACAGTCATGCACCCTGTCCTTATGGCAGTAATGTGACTTTCTCTCATGTAGTGTATCTCTGTTTGGAGGCATAGGGAGATAATTACACCTTTAATTTGTAATTTGCCTGCAAAATCATCTAGCTTGCACTCAAGTGATGAATACTCTACTATAACATAAAATAAATATTACCATGGAATTAATGACTTTTAGATTGAATCCAATGTTTAGAAACTATAACCTCATGCATTTTAACCTGAAATCTCTTTTAATAGAATATATTTAAATTCCACATCTGGAAACCAGATTTTTTTTTCCTGTCTCAAATAGAGTAAAATAACTTCCAAACAGAAGAGAAGTGAGTTCTTTAAATAAATGACTGCTCAACTCTTCCTTTCCATCATGCTTCGCTACTGACCTCTAATGAGCAGCAAGCATATTGCCTGAATTCCTTACACCTTTACAGAGAAGAAATGTGATATTAAACAAGTTCTTCCTCATATGGGTTTATTCTTTCAGAGTAAATAAGAATGCTTGCAAGAGTTGATGGATTAGATTCTTGTGTTATTCTTCCTAAGAAGCTGCTTTCCAGAGGAACATATAATACAACTGGGAGATGGTATTTTTTAACCACTGTGAACTAGTAACATTTCAAAGATACTAGCAGATTAAAGCCAAATCTGCAAACACAGGTCATGACACACAAAGTCTGGAGCACTCCTAGAATCAGGTTTGCAAAGAGTCTGAGTGTTTGTGAGAAGCAGCTTTGTAGTATAATGCAAAAATAGCACACCGTTGAAATAGTCTCACACATCTCTCCCTTGGTATGTGCTTGACTGGTCAGGAATTTTGCTCCTGAGAAATACTGTATACTGTGTCAAGCACATGACATTGAAAACCATATTACATTTTCAAAGTATTACATAGACTTCAGAGGGTTAACATATTTTCAGTTTTAATATTTATTTTAAATGCATGTCAATTGTATTAGTGTTTTAGCTGTTTACCCCTCATCCTAGTTCATAAGAGTTGTTATTGTATAATTTGACAGTCTTGTAAAAATGTCTAGGTGAACAGCTCTTACAATTACAGTCCTTCCATCTTCAAAGAGCCTATTAAGGTTAACATATTTTTGCACTATGCAACTATCTTTACATGATATTGAAAGAACCTCCATTCAAGGGTAAGAATAAAGCAGACATGTTTCCATGCTCGAAACAACTTCAAATATCCAGTGACTGACAATGTTGTCTAATGGTGGGCGTTTCTCCAGGACTCTCACATCCTTTCATCCAGGGTGCCAGGAGCCAGGTGAATTTCACTAGCTGTAGTTCTTTGTAGTCAGTCTAATACAAAATTTCTATTTTTTCTGACTGAGCAATTCAATCCCCAGGAAGAATACAGCATACCTGAAAATTGCTACAAGATATTTTACTAAATTGTTGTCTGCATATGTAATCATTCACAGGATTTAAAAAAAAATAAAAAATCAAAGAAGGATGTAGCATTTCCCAAAATAGACTGGTAATAATTAGTAGAACAAGAAGCTGTTTTTAAGAAGGGACAGGGGAACACCAGTGCAAGTCAATGACAGGGTCAGTTGGATGCTATGAACTTCCAAAGAAAATATTGTGAAATGAGGGTAAAGCTGCACTCCCTCCCAGAGGGCTGCAGCCACAGTCCCTTTGGACCAGCAACACACAGCAAGCTTGACCAAAACCAAATGCTACATTAAAAGCCATTTTGCAACAGCTAGCGCAGAACAGCTCTGCATGCCCTTTTCTGAAGTAACCAAACACTGAACCAGAGAATGTATTTGTATTCTGGTGTAAGCACTCCTAACAGGGTATTATTCCAGAAGTGCTATTGAGTTTTAATTTCACTATGTCACTGCATAATGACTTCCCCCTACTGAGGAGGCTGTAGGCAGTTTTAAACTCATGCATAGATTGAGGGTTGGTAAAAGTCATGGAAGCAGCAGCATATTACATGTTACACTGGGAAACAGACAAACAACACTACAAAAAGACACATATTAATGAGCTCTCTGCCTACATAGCACTGAGGACAGACACTGAAAAATGCTGAATCACTCAGAAGGAGCCAGGAGCACTCTTTTCCCTTGGTGCTGCCTGTTTAGGAGAGGCAGGAAGACCTGGACTGAGACTTTTGTCAGAACTATCACTGAAATTAATGCTTTCCAATTAACGCTGCAGTGTTGTACTACACAACTTCAGCAGTCACTACTGTTACGGTCATGGTGTTATGGTCTCTGTGCTTCAACAGCAAGGCACCACCCACACTTCACTCAATGTTTGCTTCCTCCCCAAGGTGGTGGGAGGCTCTTACCCATCCACTGAGCCTGGGCAGGAGCTGAGTCACGGTTATCCTTCTGGAGCCAGCTTTGGGAGCTACCAAGTCTGCAACCTCGCTGCACTCAGCAGGAGCTTAAACTGGCAAAGAGGGAATCACACCTTTCCTCAACCTCAAATTGAGCATTACTGTTTGGTAGAAATCTCTTCAGAGAAATTTCAGGAAGTTTTCTAACCCCTACCCTGGAACAGTTTGGATAGAAAACAGATGAGCAGGTTTATGAAATTTTAACTGCAAATGTACAACTTTTAAAATTTAAATTACATGTTTCTCTTCCTTAGAGGCAAAAAACATATTCACAGCAGAAAACCAGCATGGTTACAATTACTTTCAAAAACTTCAAAATCAAGTAACTAGTATAAACTGAAAAAGTAACACAAAAGTAGTGTTGGATATGTGCAACATATCTAATAATTAGGATACAAAGAGGATAACAACTTCTAACATATTTTCGAAAATAACAAAAAATAATTCTGCCCTCACTACAGATAACAGCTTTGTATGGAGAAAGATAGAACTTGCATTACAGTGTTTTGACATTTTTCTAAATTGTGAAAAACATAACAGTTAACTCCTCTTTTGTTTTTAGAGTCTGTTTAATAGGAATATAATGTTTTTATATATTTCTCCAAAGCTCTACGTTCTGTCAGCAGTAAAAGTGAATATTTATGTTAACCAACCCTAAAGGCATTCATATTAATATATCAAAAAAGCTCTTGATCAATAGTCTTGAGCAAGATACTTTTCTTTTTCCAAAATAAATAACATTTCAACTCTACTCTTGTTTAAAAAGTAAGCAGTGCTAAGTTGGTGTCCTAAAATGTAAACACATGCTCAGCTAGAATAAATAGGACTTATTTGTTGCCATAGAGTCAAAAGATAGATTAATTCACTGGGTAGTGACTCGGGTCTCAGTGAGGTGCTTGAGAGTAGACGAGATGTTAAAATCCCTTGGAGGGGAAAAAAAAAAAGGTGATAGATTAAACACTTTTATATTGCATACAGATTTTTATTGCAGAATGACAGAGGACGCACTTGTGAATGCAAACACAACTTAGGGATTTCAGTGCCCACCCTGTGAAGAACACATGCAGCCATGTTAGTTACACATGGCAGATCTAAGCTCAAACTAACTCGTGTTATTCATTCTGGCAACTGCAACCAGTAATCACATAAAGGAGAGTTTCACCCCAGGACAGAGTCACAGGGTGCAACCTGGCCACCGTCAACAGCCTCCTATACCGTGGGCTGGTATATTGATGTAACAGCCCTAGAGAGGCTGTTGCAGAACTCACTCTGCTCTCAGCCTGTAACAGATACAAGTCTGTTTCCATTTCTAAGGTATGAAAGCTGGCTTTTTGGTTCACACTTTTCCATTTAGTAGTCCCTAGTACAAATCCCAAAACAGTGGCCAAAAGGACTGCCATTATACAAACCAGAAATAACTCTGGAAGCATTGCTTCAGGAAAAGAGGTGAGCTAATGTTTAATTAACAGCAGTTTCAGAACTTTCTTAGGATCAAACAGAAATGTAAGACATCCTCTAACT
>VZTV01042410.1:29375-40163 GCA_013400875.1 Anhinga rufa | reverse complement strand
GATGGTGCCCCTGTGCTCAGCACTGGTGAGGCTGGAACTCAAATCCTGTGTTCAGTTTTGGGCTCCTCGGGACAAGAAGGACATTGAGGTGCTGGAGATTGTCCAGAGAAAGGCAACGAAGCTGGGGAAGGGTCTGGAGAGCAGGTCTTAGGAGGAGAGGTTGAGGGAGCTGGGGGTGTTTAGCCTGGAGAAGGGAGGCTGAGGGGAGACCTTATCACTCCCTACAACTGCCTGAAAGGACGCTGTAGTGAGGTGGGTGGTGGTCTCTTCTCCCAAGTCACTAGTGATGGGACGAGAGGAAACGGCCTCAAGCTGCATCGGGGGAGGTTTAGATTGGATGTTAGGAGAAATTTCTTCACTGAAAGAGTGGCCAGGCACTGGAACGGGCTGCCCAGAGAGGTGGTGGAGTCACCATCCCTGGAGGTATTTAAAAGATGTGTAGTCGTGGCACTTCAGGGCATAGTTTAGGAGATACGGTAGTGTTGGGTTGATGGTTGGACTAGATGATCCTAGAGGTCTTTTCCAACTTTAATGATTCTATGATTTTATGAGCAGGGCTGTCATTCCCATTTTACTGTGCAGGGAATTGACCCTGAGTTGCCATGTGCCGATCTGGCTTGTGCCTGCTGACTAGAGTCCTCACTTAGTCTGGGTACGAGTTATTGACTTGCTAATTCACATAGGTATATTTCGGTGCCTGCTTTTTCTGCGGCCACTCAGAGCTGTTCCATTACTGTTACAGTTTATCAGAAAATAACCTTGGGGAAGAAAGTATCCATGCCTTGTCCAAGGGGCTGCCGTGCTTTGAACACCTCCGGAAGATCGAGTGAGTACCAGGGGCACTGAAGGCTGCTGGGGCAGAGCGTGGCTGGCTTTGTTTGTAGCATTGCCAGGGCAGGAGTGTAGCAGACAGTGCTGGTGCCGTATTCCCCACTGTCTGCACCAGCACATTATGTCCTCTGTTTTTTTCTCTCCCTGCTGCTTCAGCTTGAAACTCTGCAGAATCACTGATGATGCTTCAAAATCACTTTCTTACGGCTTCCAACAATGCCCTTCCATGGAGGAGATAATGTGAGTGTGGGAATAGATCGGGAGACCCTTCAACACACAGGTCACTCTTGTTTAAATGTCTGCTCCTACTTTTAACTGCAGTGCACTTCTGATCCTCATAAAAACTTATTGATACTTACCACTAAGTCCTTTTTAGCGATAAATTTACTAGTAATTTACTAATTGCCAAAATTCACTGCTAAAAATTTCCTGGTATAACTAGCAACTTATTGGAAGCTGAATGGGAATTGCTGAACAGAATATGGAGGAAAACACTGATCTTCAAACTCTGCCCGTTATCCTTGGTGTTTTAGCACCTGCTTTGTGAGGCAGGACACATTCCCCATTTTGTTCTCCATGGTCCAAGTCTTGCCTCCATTTTTTTACAAGATGGCCACAGTTAGGTCTCCGGGCAGAGCGGGAGCTTCTCTGTGCAATTGTAGAGGCTGAGTTGAGAGCTCAAAGCAAAGCATACTCAGCCTGTAGACGAGCAGGGTGTACCACCAGCTGCAGTCTTGCTCTCCGCACTGGAATAAAGGGTTGCTCTGATTCGTGGATGTTTTACGTGTTTCAACAAAGAGTATAGATGGGCTAACTACATTCTGACCTGTGTTCACTGGCCCAAGAAAACCTCAGCGAGAAGCCTGCCAGGAACCTGCTCCAGCTTACTTTTTTTAAAAGCAATTTGCCCTGTTGCACTAGAGGGACCTTAATTTTAATTGTAGTACACAAGACCCCATGGAGACAGCAGCAGTCTCATCAGTCCTGAGCTACCTGTAGGTTTAAGGAAGACTAACACTCCCTGAGGTGCTGGCACGGTACGGACCTCCTAGGCTGAGATCACTCCTCTATCAGGATATAGATCTGCGAGACCTAGACTCTCTAGTTGTCTCTGCTGTGGCCAGCTGGGTGACACTTGACTGTCATGCTACTCTTATGTGCCTCAGTTCTTCAAAGTACTCATGGATGGCCTGAGTAAAATGATGCATAAGCCCACCAGACTTCCCTGTCCCTCCCCCAGAAGGTATTTGCGTGGAGATCACAGATCTCTTGGGACTCAGGGAATTAGATCAAGCCAGGATTTTATTGCCAGACCCATGAGAGGTCTGGCAATAATCCAGTGGAGTGATAGGATAAGTAAAGCAATATTCAGTGCACAGGTGTGTTGCTTGCAGCATGGCACTAAGACTAGTTAACCATGTGGGGAGTTACTTCTGCTGGATTAGTAACAGATAGGCAGATTCTCCTTTAACAGTAGTGTTAGGAGGGATCTTGTCTTGTCAGCGGAGGCATATGTGAGTTGTGTCATTGGGAAGTCTGTGTGACACAGCGAGCAATATGCCGATACCCATAAAATCCCAGAAAAGGCCATGAACTTGTTTGGTGGAAGGCCCCATTTCTCGAGCTGGATCCTGTCCTGCCTTTCTTTTTTTTTTTGGCTCCTACACATGACAGAGAAATTCTGGAGTTCCTCAGACTTCGGTAGAGCTAGGGCTTTGTGGGGTGGCCCCAGGATCATTCAGCTGAGCGTTGTAGTGAAGCACTGATGGTGCCATGCTAGGGATCTGTTTTCTAGGCGAGAGGGAAATGGCCGGGCTGCTCAGCCAATGGCAAAGAAAGGATGTGAAGGGTTTTCTCACTTGCTAATGCACCAGAAAGTGAAAACCCCAGCCTTTCAAGAGCCCTGCAAGCTATCCTTTGGAAGAGCTCAGAGTCAAAAGGCAGCTTTCAGAGCAGGTCAGAGAGGCACCTTAGCTGCTGCAATAGTTTAACACCATCAGCAAAAGGAGGAGTAAAGCTGTGTGCTCAGCAGTCATTTCCATCTTTCACATCTGTCGTGGTTTAGCCCCAGTCAGCAACCAAGCCCCACGCAGCCGCTCGCTCACTCCCCCCTGGTGGGATGGGGGAGAGAATCAGAAGAGAAAAAGTGAGGAAACTCATGGGTTGAGATAAAGACAGTTTAATAGGGAAAGAAAGAGCCGCGCACGCAAGCAAAGCAAAACAAGGAATTCATTCACTGCTTCCCATGGGCAGGCGGGTGTTCAGCCATCTCCAGGAAAGCAGGGCTCCATCACGCATAACGGTTACTTGGGAAGACGAACGCCATCACTCCCAATGTCCCCCCACTTCCTTCTTCTTACCCAGCTTTATATACCGAGCATGACGTCATATGGTGTGGGACATCCCTTGGGTCAGTTGGGGTCAGCTGTCCCGGCCGTGTCCCCTCCCAGGTTCCCGTGCACCCGGCACAGCATGGGGAGCTGAAACAGCCCTTGACTGGTGTAAGCGCTACTGAGCAACAACTAAAACATCTCTGCATTATCACCACTGTTTCAGCACAAATCCAAAACATAGCCCTATACTAGCTACTACAAAGAAAATTAACTCTATCCCAGCTGAAACCAGGACAACATCTCATTCCCTGGGCCTGCGGGACTCTGGAGATAACCACAGTCTCCAGACTCTGTGGTGACACTCCCTGGTGTCTTACCATACATAAAAACATGTGGTGAAACTCAGGAAACTCCTGAAAATTAAGCTTGTAAATTAGGGGAATGTTTACCTGCCATAAGAGGGCGATAAGCTCCTGTAAACAGGCTAATCTGTGAGGGGGTTGTATCACAGCACTGTTGTTCCCCTTGTGTTTATCTACTGACTCACAGTTGGGATTTCTTGTCTGTCTTAGACTGTCTTGGAATGCCCTTGGTGACGGAGGAGCCCAAGAGTTGGCTGTTGCTCTCCCAGGGATGGAAAAGCTGAAGATGTTAGAGTGAGTACAGCCCTGAAAGCAACCCCAGGAAGAAGACTTGTTTTTCTGTGGTTGAGCCTTTAACCACAACACTTCCAAAAAGCAGATGGATCTGAGGAACAAGAGACAGGCTTTTGCAGTTCAAATTCTTGCTTAGAATTCTTGCTGCGTGCCAGGACTAGCCTTCCTTGGGTGATACACAGCGCAGAGGCATTTTTAATGTAAGGTGTTTGCAGTGTAGGTATCTTAAGTAGAAGCTAGCCTGTGAAGGCTTCCTGTTTGAGTCAGGGAAGACAAACTGGTATTTCTAGAACATGACTCATATCACCTAATGACCTCAGGTGAGCTGCCTCGTGCAAGCTCTTACTTCTCTTCAGTGTCTGGGATGGTCTAGATGGGTACCGTGCTCAGAGAGCCTTCCTTTGTGAAAGCCTGCAGCAAGGCAAGCAACCCATCCCCAGGATGGAGTAGCCAAATTGTGGGTGTTGGGTCATAGGAGCTCCCAGGAAGCTCAGAGGCAGCTCCTGAGCTGGAACTGCAGTGCAACCAGCAGCTGGGGCTGATGTCGGCAGCTCTTGTGCTGGCCTGGTGGCATCGCAGCCCAGCCCTATTCCATGGGAGAGACTGTCATCTTCTGCTCAAGAACTGTTCATGGAACTTTCCTCCTGTTGGCCCTTTGGAATATGTGGTATGTGTCTTCCATCTCTCAGCTGTATGAAAATATTAGTCTGTGGGTCATAGGATCAGGAACTGAGTTTTGTTTGTCTTGGCTAGGGAAACTACATAGTAGAGCCTGGTTATTTTACAGGTACAAGCAGGAAGGTTGTGTCTGAGGCAGGAAGAGTTGTTATTAGCATTTTTTGGCACCAAGCTCGCAGTGGGGATCTATTAGAGTGCTCCAAGGGCAAGAGATCTGCTTACAAGTGCTGTTGCTAGAAGGAGGTCATAGGGAGCAGTGCACACACACTTCTTGCATAAATAGGGCCACGGTCATACAGATGGAGGCTGATGTAAGTTGTATGGCATTGCTGTGCTTGGGCAAAAATGTAGCTCTTCCGGGACAGGAGAAGGAGCCAATGATTATTCAGCTGTTTTCCACTCTTGATTTGGTTTTGGATTTTAAAACTCTCTTTTTTGTTTCTAAACAGTCTGGAAAAAAATCTCATTGGTGCCTGTGGGGCCACAAAGCTAGCAGAGGAGCTTGCCAAATGCCCGGAAATTCAATTCATAAGGTGAGCAGGTATCATGGAACTCTGTGGCTGGGTATCGGCTCAGCAAGGGGAAGTCAGGGTGACCAGTCTTGGGACAGACATGACCCATGATGACCTGTTGCCCTGGGTTAGCTGGCGTGGAATATTGGATACAGGATATAGGATATTGCAGGGGATGCAGATGCAAGCCAAGTAAGCTGAGGGTTTTCTAGGCCAGCTCCACCCCCTCAGAAAGTCCTGGGAAAAAGGGACTGAAAGGCTTACTGGCATTAAATGGCATAAAAATGAAGACCCGGTTGTGTAATGTCCCCATCTGGAAGTTTGTTGCATTTTTTCCTTTAAGTTTTCTTTTTCCCGTTACATCTGATTTCACTTCTGAGTTACTTCTGAGCTTGGGGCCCCTGTGTGCTTGCTCAGATTGGTGGGTGCAGCACAGCACTCAGTCCCTCTGACTCCTCTGGGTGCTCTGCTTCACAAGATGGAGGCCCAGTATGGGAAGCTTTTGGGTAGACTCCACCAAATGAGGTAGACGAAGAGGGTGGCTGATGTAAATCAGGTTGCTTGTGTGTAACTCAATTCTTCCTCCCCTTTCTGAGATCCTAGTGGGCTGAGGTCTTTTCAAAGCCTTAATCTCTCTCCCAAGCTGGATAAGTGAGTCCATCTCAGTGGGTAGGCAGCTGCTGGGTTGCTGCTGTCTCACTGAGGTATGGCCATGCCTCGCTCCTGTCCAACTGTCAGACCTGCTTTGATGAAAACCCAAAGCTGCCGCTTCCACTGTCTTCGGCGTACCATCTCCTCGCTTACCACATCTAGTCCTACAGTAACACGTTTGCTGTCGTTGCAGGCTGTGGGACAATCCAGTGCCCAAGAGCCTCGCTGAGAATTTGACAAGCCAAGATCCAAGACTATGTTTCTCCTTCTACTACAAAGAAGAGTCTGCCTGACTAGGAATTGTGCTCTGTCTTCCACTGTTTTCCTGAGAAGTGGGTTCGTTCGCCTGGTGTGCAAAATGCCAGACTACAGACAGAGTGGAGGTATTTTATTCATTTCAGATGGGTGCTAGGTGGTAACTCCACAAAGCTAGCACCCTGCACCAAGATCTACAAGGTATTTGTACAGTTAAATGTGTTAAACAGCTAATATTCACGCCACCCAGCTGATCACTGGGTAGTTTCTTTCTCACTTCACCTTAAAGGTGCAGCTCCCTTTAAATTTGCCACGTATGCTCAGAGACTAAGGGGCTTATTTGAGTAGGAGCTTTTCTGGCCTATGAGTGTAAGTATTTAGTGTTAGTATTTTTAGTATTTTTGGTTTTATAATGATAGTTTTATGATTATTTTAGTATTATAATGAGGATAGTTCACCTAAAGGATGCTTAGTTTTAGTTTTTATCAACATCCTAATTAGTTGTCCTCCTTGACTGTATACTTTATCACCCAGCTTTCAGCGTCTTCTGAGGCGGGATGTTGCTTTTATCAATCTCTCAGTTCTTCTTCAAGGATATAGCCATAAAACAAATGCTTCCCTATTTCTTAGCTCCCTTCTCTGGCTGCCAAAATCTGTTTTGCCATGGTTTGTTTGTATTACGTAGAAGAAAGTTCCCTTTTCTTTAGGATATCACCACTGCCCTCAGAAATTGCACTGATAAACGTGGGAAATCAAAGTTCCTACAATTGAAAACTGTAACTATTAAGTCTTCCTTTCTTGCACTGAACCAAGTGTGCACTGTGTGTTTGTTTCTTGTGAGATTTTACTGTTCAGAAAAGATTGTAAATAATTGCTGCTGAGAAGGCAGTGTTCTTGGAGTAAAACCATTCTCTTTAGAGGATGAGATGCATCTGCTCAGGCATTCAGAAAGCCTGCAGAGTATTTAATTATCTTCAGTCAGGATTACCTGATTGAACATGTTGGAACACCTACAGGGTGTTCCAATAAGATAATTCACATCCTCCAGGACAGGATGTAAAATAATGTACAGAATTGTAAATTGCTGACCTTGTTACCAGTGCAAAATTGTATATAACTGTGTGTGAGGTAAATACTTCTATGATTTCTATGCAAAGAATGCTTATATGCAGTTCTGTTTGCTTCATATCAGACTCCTTTTCATACAGAATTGCTTCCATTTCCTAGGAGAAACTTCAGGACTTTTGAAATTTCAAATCATTGCTCCAAAATGATCAATATTTGTACTGTGATAACTTGGAAAGGCTAATAATCACCATAAATTTCAGTGAGAAACTTTTAAAGTACTGAGGTTGTAAAACAATTTGCAAGAAAACTGTGACTGTTCTGTGATAGCATTTGTACTACTGACTGTTGTCATGTGGGGTTTTCTAGACCTTTGTGGAGTTTTTGGAAGACTTGATTGCACTAATCTCTTTGAGGTGAAGCGAGGGGTCAGATAGCTTGAAGTGCTGACCACATGGTAGACCCTTCAAGCCTCTACTACCCCCTGAATCCCAAAGCCTGCGTGTCACTGGGCAATCGGTGTTGGACCCATGGGAACTGGAGGGAGGAGATCCCAAACACCGAGTTTGCTGCTTGGCGGAGGAGGTGGACTGCAGCTGCTCCTTGCATGTGTGGAAAGATGGCTTGAGTCACAGGAGTGCAGCCATGTCATTATTTATTACCTTGTGTTATAGTGTTTTATTTACATGTTTGTGCTGTAAATATTTAATCCTTGTGGTGGATTTATTTATGGAATTTTGTTTACAGCAATGTTTGCCTGGGGAGATGTAACTGATCTGGTTTAGGCAGGGAAGGCATTTGGAGCGAGATGGAAGTGCTGGTCTAGTAAACCTTTGGGCAGAGGACGTGGACAGCTGGTGCCTGTTATTCCTGGGGGAGCCGCTGTCCTTATTTAAAGAGCAGCATTAGGCTCTGTGAGATAGTGACATTGTTGCACAGAGGTAAGACACGTTTGGCAAAGACTGTGCTCTGAAAAGGAGTTTAAAAGCAACAGCAAAGAAAATAAGGTAGTGAAAGTCCTTATCAGGCCATAGTTCAATGAAGTAGTCAGGCAGCTGAGATTCAAACACTGGATTTTAGGAAAAGCTTCACCAAATGTGGCTTTTATTTTCATCCAGTATTTTCAGATCTAGTTTGCAGATGCAAACCTTCCTAGCGCCCATAGCCAGAGCCCTTTGCTGTTGCCACAGGCCCCTGTACCGGGGGAAAACCAGAAAGTATCACTGTGAAACAGATCTTTGTTCAGCTCTGTTGTATCGTCTCCTGATGCCACCCGCTCCTGCATTTGAATTGTTCAGGTGTCGTGATAGTCTCTTTTCCTCCTCTACTGCTGTGAAACATGCCTTGCTTATGAAACATGAATCAAACCTTCATGCTTATTGTTTTTCCTCCTTTTTTTATTATCTAAAAATGTGCATTAACTGAATAAATCGGAATGCTGCTTTGATGAGTGCTTGGCTGTTGAAGTCAGTTTTGTATTGTGGGTCTTGGGTAGAGCAGCTGCTGTAGAGAGATCTCTCGCGTTTGGATCACATCGCTGGGTTGTTTTCCCTTGCAATGAAATGCACTGTTTAAAAATAAATGAGACCTGAGATTCTTCCCTGCAGTTCCCCTGACTCCTGAAGTTAGGAAGCGTACGGCGATACCATGAGGTGTGCAGTAACATAACAAGGCATGCTACAGATACTGGTGCAGCGCTTCTCTTGACTTGAGATGTTTAAGAGTGCCTCTGAAATCTAGATGCGCCCCTCCATTTCTCAGGTTCTTCCCCAAACTCAGGCTTAGCTCCCAGACACACATCTGTCTGAGCCAGGAGAGCCGCCATCCCAACAGAAGCCAGGGAAGGGACTTGCAGGATGTCACGGCATCTTTTCCAGAACGCCAGGTGTCAGCAAAGCCCCAGAAATGGGAAGCAGCTGCCTGGAGTCCAGCGATTTCAGCTAAACCCGGGCTCTGTGCCGCACTTTGGGTGCATGGGTTGCATTTAAAAAAACCTGAGGTTTGGGTTGAGTTGTACGTGAAACACAACAATGCAATCGGTCCCTAGTTTGCTTCTTACATCGAATGCCGGGGTCTTTTAGGCCGCCCTTCCCCAGCGTGCTTCCCATTTTCATTGCGCTGCTGATGTCCATATTCCAGCTTGCGGTCATGTCTGAAAGTTTCCGAGGGGAACCTGGAGGCTTGGTCCAGTGTTGAGGGGTTAAATGAATCTTCTGGTGCGCAGGAAGACATGAGGCCGTTGGGGATGGTGTGTGATGGCTGGATACCAAAATGACTCCCAAACAGATAATTAACATGGGCCATTTTTAGAGCTGTTACTATTACGTTTCAGATCTATCACGGTCCAAAAATGGAAATGTATCAGGACACTCTGCACACCCCTATTGTTTCAGGCTCCCTGCAGTCTCTGGAAGACAATGTCTGAGCTAGTCAGTACTGGTTTCATACACAGAAGGGATTTTGCCCCCTGAGACCAGATCTTTGGAAAGAAATACACTGCTGTAAATAAACACACTGCTGGAGGGTGGTGAGTAGCCTGCATTTTGTGCTAGGGAACAGCCGGAGCCAGGCTGGGCCGTGCTTTTGCATGCGATGGCTGCTGGTTCATAGAGCTGGAAATGGAGCCATGCCCTCTGCTAAAACCAGTTCCAGGTAGTGCTGAACCCGCTGTGACTTGGAGGCATTGCGCCAGGCAGGAGAGGAAACATGAGAAAAAGCTGATTCTGGAGAAAATAGGCACATTGGCACTCATGAACTACTGGCTGCTTCTCCCTGTTTCCCCCCAAAGCGACATTTTAAGCCATGGGCATAGAGGTAGGAGGGCAGGTCTGGCACAGACCCCACTTCTCCCACTGGATTCTTCTTTCAGGCACAACCTTGTCCCTTCTTACGATGGTTCCTGGCCAGGTTTCACAGAAGGAAGGGTTTTACTCCTAAAAAGTAGACATGGCTTTTAGTTGGATGTTGCCTGTCATGTTGCCTGCGCTGAGCAGGAGTGTTTGAGACCTGTGAGCCCGTCCTGTGTCCCCTGCCTAGCTCCTGGGGTGCTGGAAGGGAGCGGGGGACCTCATCTGCACTGAAAACCAGCTCAGTGCCTTGGAACTCTTCCACCTTTAACAGCTCAGGCTGCAGGAGAGGGGAAAGCTGGTCAGGGGGGAATACGGGACTCGCTTCCTTTGCCTGTGATCTTTAAAAGCATGAGCAGAGCCCGTAGTAAAGGGCCCTGTGCAAATAAAGATGGTTTATTTAATCTGAAGCCTCAGAAGGAGGCTTCCAGCCTTATTACCCAATCTCCATATCAAAAAATATCTATATAAATATCCCTGACACCTGATGGTGTGTCTGCCAAGCGTCAGGAGAGGTTGCTAATGGTACACTGGGTGCAAACCCTGGTGGTAGCAGGCTGGAAGGGAAAGCACGCTGGCTCCATGGGTCGAGCAGGGTGATGGGAAGGTGCGATGCTGGCCAGCCCGGGGCTCGGGCTCCCCTCCGCTCCTGCGGCAGGCGATCGGGGCCCGCCTGTTTTCCTTACTCAGCTTTTCCCCAGGGGAAGCTGCCGCAGGGCGCAGTGTCCCCACCTGGACCCCGGGCTGCCTTTGGCAGGGCGACGTGGGGAGCACCCACAGCAGCCGGGCAGGGTGCACCCCGCTGGCATCCCGGCAGCACAGAGCTACTGGGTTTTGGTTGAAAGCGAGGGCTGTTGGTCCAACAAAGTTACGTTTTCGTTGTAGCTGGCCGGATAACACGGAAAATAATTTCCCAGCCATTCCACGCGTTGTATATTTTTTTTGTAAGCTTCCCCCCCCC
>VZTV01042410.1:7968-29028 GCA_013400875.1 Anhinga rufa | reverse complement strand
CCCCTGGGACAGACCCTCCCACCCTTCGGACAGACCCCTCATCCCCTGGGACAGACCCTCCCACCCTTCGGACAGACCCCTCATCCCCTGGGACAGACCCTCCGACCCTTCGGACAGACCCCTCGCCCCCTGGGACAGACCCTCCCACCCTTCGGACAGACCCCTCATCCCCTGGGACAGACCCTCCGACCCCTGGATCGGTCCCTCCGTCCCCTGGGACTGACCCCCCCATCATTTTACACTCCCCTTCCCCAGCCTGGGCCTCTCCGTTCACACACGGTGTAGAAGTTGTCCCGCCTGTCCCCGCTCTTTGTGCATCTGCATCTGCTCCTAAAGATGCCAACCAGGCGCGCGACCACCCAAGCAATCGGCGGGGCCTGGTGGCTTCGCTCCCCAAGGCCGGGGACGGTTGGGGGGGGGGTTTCCTGGCAGCTGCAGCGAGCGTCTCTCCTTCTCGTCGGGCATTGAGTCGCGGGAGGGGGGATCTGGCGAGCTGAAGTGCAGAAGCACTTCTTCAGGAGCTGTTTGCAGCCCGATGCTGCTCCGGCTGGCGATGATGTCCTTTGTGCAGCGCGTTTAGCGAGGGACTGAGAGGGTTTATGCTTGCGGATGGGCTGCCCCTCTCTCCTCTGCGCCCAGGAAGACGCCTCATCCTCTGAGGTAGCAGCGAGCGGAGTGTTTCGCTCGGCAGCGTGAGGGTGCTCGGAGGATGGCAGGCGGGGAGGTGTTTTCCATCAGCTCTGCCAGCCTGAGGACCTGATGCAATAAGTCTCCGGGTGAGTAACCCTAATTTTGGCAAGTGGCTGGATTAAAGCCAGCGGGGCTGTGGGGCTGGAGGACTTGGTGGGCAAATGCACCCTTCAGAGCTGGTAACCACAAGGAGGGTGGAACAGGAGATAGAGCTGAGGTTCAGTGGCAGAAACACCTCCGAAGGGCTGGGTCCTTGCTGCTGACTCTGAGAGCCTGAGCTGCTTCACGGGAAGGAACTGGGAGGATCCCCGTGAACCTCAAGCCCCAGATTTGAAGCCTCCTGGAGATGCACTTATACCTTTCTGGAGAAGCTGGAGCCAGAATCCGGCTGGTGTGAGCGCAGCCTGGGGGTGCTCAGTTCTGATATCGCTTCCCTCATCACTGGCATCAGCCTCCTCCTGCCAGCCCAAGCTTTCATGCCGGTGTGTGATACCAACGTGCTTTTCTGGGGTCAGAAAATGTTTTATTATGAGCCAGAAATCATATCCCATTGAAGGCTGGTGGGGGACGGGGAGCCGAGCAATGGGAGGAGGAAGCCTGGAAACAAAAGCTCGGGGCATGTGGAAAGGATCTGTTTTGACTAACTGAGTCGGTGGAGGATGTTTTCCTGGAGTAGCCTTGGGGAAACGCTGCCTTTGCTTTGGTTACAGCTGTGTGATAGCCTGGGACATACATTTTTTGGTGATGTGCATTTTTGTTTCTCTGCTGTTGCCTCTGGACCATCCCGGCTGGGATAATGTGGAGGGAAGGCACCCACTGAGGCTTCCAGCTGCCCCCAGAAGTGCACCTACCTGCAGTGTAGACAACCCCCAGCACTTGTCCTGGGTAGACAAGCAGTCCTGGAGCTGCTCTTGGAGAGCCTGGCACCCCTCACCACCCTGGTGGTGGGGGTTTGCTGGCAGCATGCCTCCGCCAGCACTGTCGGCATGTGCCGTGCTGGTCCCAGGACCTGCTTGGTCGGAGTTCGCAGTTTGCATCTCTTGAACGGGTTGCGGACATCGCGCTGTAGTGATGTGAGGGTGGGCAGGGTCGTACGACTGCTGGTATCTGAGATGCCAGCTGTGACGCTTCTCCCTCCCCGCTGCCTTTCTGAGCTCGGTCTGAAGCGAAATGAGATCATTTAGAGCCGCGTCAGCGCGTTGCACCCTGGGGACATCCTTGCTCCTGGGGTCTGCACTGGTGGACAACAAGGGACCCTGTGCTGGTTGCTGGCAAGCCGGTGCAGCCTGTAAAGCCATTGCTTGCGGGGAGTCAGGGGACCCCGGTGCCTGGCCAGTCTGTGCTGGAGGCGAGGGGCATGGCTCCCCCCTGCACCGGGGCTTCCAGTGCGGGAAAATCCTCTTAGGGTTCAGCCGCTGGAGGTCAGCTGTGGGTGAAAATGCTCTTTGCCCTGGGGGGTCTCTGCCGTGAATCCCCCAGCAGTCCTTGTCTCCACTTGGCTTCCAGCAATCCTCCTCCCTCACCCCAAAATAGCGGGGTTACGCGGTGCTGGAGCAGCCGCTAACTACCCCATGATTTACCAGTCTGCCCAGTTGTATACTGGAATTGCGTCAGCTTTGTTCGCCTTTCAGCAGTCTCATTGTGGCATGTGAAGAGCCTGGGAGGAAGAACTCCTCCTCTTGCTCCCATTACACCCATTGGAAAGAGTTTCCCACTGACTTCAGTGGAAACCTCTGCCTGGGGAAAGCTGGCTGGAGTGCTTGTGCCACCATAAATCAGGGCTTGTTCTCTGGGAGCCGTCGGTGTGCCGAGAACGTAATACCCAGTTAATTGATGAAAAAGCAATGCTTGCAGTCTCCTGTCCTCATTCGGGGTTGCCAGCTCTCATAAGGCGCTCTTTATGTGAGAGCCTTGGCTTGCCTTCAGAGGCAGGGTGGAGGGAAAGGGGAAGAAAAGGTAAATTTTCAGCATGGCAGAGTAGCCAGGCTTTAGAAACTGTGCTCCTGGCAGCATGCAAAACTGCAAAATGGCATTAAAAATAAGAATTGAATGCTTTTCCCCCTCAAAATCTTAGTTTGTCTTTTAAACCTCTCAAATATCTGTTGAGGAACCTGAGTCATCACTTTTGGCTGCTTTGGCTCAGTTTCCTGGCAGCTGGCTTTGAGAGGTTACTTGTTTGGATCACAGGAGCAGGGGAAAAAGTAATTCCCAGGAATGCAGGTGAGTTTGGAGATCATAACAATGTTGTTAAAACACCAGAAAAACAAATAAGCGTAATATTCAGCAAGAAGGGCTCCACTTTTTATTTGCCTGCTGCTTTTGCTGCGGCTTTGGCTTTGGGAGCTGTCAGATTTTCTGCCTGTAGCCAGCAGGAAAAAGCTCGCATCTAAAATAGTCACCTTCCCCCCAGCCCCGGATTTTCCGTCATCGCAGGATTCCAGAAGCTGAGGATTCAGGAAGAAACATCAGCCATCATGAGGCTGATTTTAAAAATGAGATGAGCTGGAAACACAAGTTTTGCTGTTAAATGGCAAGTCCAGGGCTGTGCAACCATTTAAACTGAGTTTTGTGTTCCCTCGAGTGGTGTCTGAAGTTGTTGGGAAGGGCTCGAGAACTTATCGCGTGTAATTCTCATTATAAAGCACCGCCTTTTTTGTATCGCTGGCGTACAAATCTGTCTTGGGGTGAAGCTTCGCACGTCAAGCGGCAGCGTCTCTCTGCTGCAAAGCAGGCTGAGAAAATACAGTTCTTTAGGAAAAGCTTGGATCGTAGTGATGAGAGTCACCTCCACGCAGGGTGAAGGTGGGCTCCAGCCCACAGGGACATCAGCGCTGCTCTCTGTGGCTTGGTGTCGGCGTGCCAGTGCGAATGAGCGTTGCACATAACTACCTGTTCATTAATATTTATCTGTCTTACCAGCGGAAGGGCTCGGAAGCTCTGGCTGCTGTGGGGATGAGACGGTGCCTGGGATGGACGGACCGGCGTGCCTGTCCTCCCTTGCGGCTGCTGGTGGGGCCCTCCTGGCACGCTTGTAATTTTGGCATGTGGTTATGCTAGAAGTTGGTTAAAGATACTTCCCATTACCTAAGTGACGATTTGTTCCCCCCTCTCACTTGTGATACATCGTGTTGGCTGGAAATAGGAATTCAATTAAAATTCAGAAGGTCAGCATTTTTTTCAATACCTTAGAAAAGCCTTTAATAAGTTAAACAGCCAGTACACGTTAAGTATACTTAAAATGCAGGAAGTTCCCTCTGCACCTGCAAGGGAGCGCCGCTGGCTGCACGTCCTTTACAGCCCCGCCGCCTTCCTCGCAGGGCTGCCCTACTCCTTTGCATGTCATAGGGTCTGGCTTGAATTAAGTCAGTTTTTTCCTCCAAATCTGGTTGTTGAAACAGATTTCTCCCCCCTCATCATGAGAGCATGCCCAGCTCTTGTACGGCTGCTGCAGTATTGGGGTGGGAAAGTTTTAATGCAGTGGCTGGAAGTTAAAATCTGCCCACGATCCCAAGCGTGCCTTGTTCTCCCTCCCTGCATCTCCTGGTTTGCTTGTTTGTCCCACCCGGAGCACGTGCCCAACATGAGCATCGCTGCCATGGAGAGGCAAAGGAATCGTGTTTGGCATTGCGTCCCGTGGGTGCTGCCTGCGCTGGGCTGCCTGCGGCAGCGCTGCTGCCTGCAGGACCCAGCCTCCCGCTTGCCCACGGGCAACATCATTTTCTGCTCCGGCACAGTGAAGGGAAGTGGCTGCCCCAGCAATCGGCAGCGTGTGAACGCAGCGGGCACAGGGCTGGCGCGTAAACCTCTTCTTTGGGTCTGCCCTGTAGGGTGGATGTGTAAAGAGTTTGATGCGATTGCCAGGATTCACAGCGACATCACGATGGTTTCTGCCCTAAATCACAGATTTCCCTAAATTGAGCCCCAGAGAAAGCCTGTAGTCAAGCGAAATCGTGCAATCTTCTCCGCATAGCTAAGCCAAACCTGCGCTTGCCAGCGGAGACTGGAATGAGGTCGGTCTGTGTGGTTCGGCCATTGCTGCATGTCCCTAACGGAGGACGCAGCTCCGCTCTCGCCTTGCACTGCCCCTTGCTTGCCCGTTCTCCATTTCTGAGCAGCAAGCCCGGAGCTGCTGCCGCTCCAGAAACCACAGGCAGATTTGCGAGCAGGGCGTGCGGCGGGCGCAGGGCATGCAGCAATCACAGGGCATGCAGCAAGGCTGGGCTCTGCCTCCTGCAGAGGCACCCGTATGTGGTGCAGTTGTCTGGTAACAGCCATCAGAGCCCGTCTTTCTTCTCTCAGGTTTAGAGGAAACACTTTTTTGTTTTGTTTTTATTTTTGCCACTTTCTGAGCGCTCTCCTGGAACTCGCTCGGTCTCTGCAGCTCCTCCAGACCCCTGTCAGCAATGGTGCTGCCTCCCTCTGCACGTCACCACTGGGTGTGGAGGAGTGAGTTTTGCTTTCGTTTGCCAGGCTGGAGCCCTTTGCTTTCCGCCGGGGGAGAATTACGGAAACACCTTTGCCTCTGGGAGCCCGAGGGCCCTGCCCTCTCCAGAGCACTCGGCTCTCCTGCTCTTTGGGGCTCGTGATTTCTTGCCAGTAAGTGGGCTTAGATACTTCGGGGACAGTGTAATGACATTTTAAGACTTCATCCAGAGAGGGTTGGAAAGTAAATGCTGTTCCTTTTGCTTCCCTGGTGCCAGGGCAGGCGCTGCCCAAGGGCGCTGGGTAGGTGCCAGCCGGCTGGTATTTGGGGCTGTCTGGTGCCAGGAGCACGTAAAGGTGTTTGCTTTTACTTGTGCATCCCTGGCTTACTGAGATCTCCAGTTTCGGCATCTCTGCGGGCGTGAGTCTCTCTGCGAGGACGTGGGCCCCGTCCTCTGGTCCTGCAGCAGTGACCGGGCAGTGGCTGTGTCCCTGTGGTTGCGGGGGGACTGGCCTCCACTCCAGAGGGATGCTGGCATAGGTGTGGGACCACTGCAGGGACTCCTGCCTTTCCTGATGCCCTCCCAGGGGTTGGCAGCTCCCATTAGGTACAGGGCAGCCGCTCAGGGCAGAGCAGCCCCAGGTCCCTCCAGATTCTGCGTGGATGGGGGAAGCAGCCAGGGTGGCAGGTTTGCCTGGTACCCCAGGAGGGTGTGGGGGGACCCTTGGAGACATCACCAGGGCTGTGTGGCAGGACGGGGAGCGGGGCTGCGGTAGGAGGGGGGAATGCTGGGCAGGATGGGACTGTGTGGAGGGGTCTTGCTCCCGTCCTGTGGGTCCTTCATCACAAGCTGGTTTCTTTGCTGGCACTGCTGTCTCCCAGAGTCCAGCAGCCCCTTTGTCACATGTGGAGATGGCAGAGGCAGCTGGAGGTGGTGGATTTGTGCTTGACATCTGCAGTGGCTGCCTCAGCTCTGGACGGGGCAGGGGAAGTGCTTTTGAGTGGCTTTTCAGGTGATGATGTTTTCAAAATGAGATGGATGGTGCTGACGAGCCCTGTGCTTTACAGGCAGCACAGGGAGGCCTCTGTGCTCGTGGGTCCAGGCAGGGGGATCGTTACTCCCATCTGCCCATCTTCTTCAGAGCATCTTCCCTAGCTCCAGCTTCTGACAGCTCTCTTTGCAGTCCTGAATCCCAACAGCTTTGGGTTGGGCCCTCGGGTTGGGGAGAGGGGAAACAGCACAGAGCAGCGAGGGGCTTTGCCCAAGGAGGAGGCCTGCAGAAAGCAGAAAGCAGGATGGCCCCATCCTCTCTGGCTGTGGCAGGATGGCTGTGTGCCACAGCCGAGGTTGGGGCCACGGTGCCTGCAGAGCACCTGGAGCCCGTAATGTCTTCGCAAGTGCTGAGTGCCATTGTTGGTGATGCACAAGCAGCAAAGGAGCTCTGCCAGCGCAATGGACCATAATAATAATGATGGCTCCTAATCCCCTTTCCCTTGAGGGTCTTATGTGCTGGACCCATTAATGTGATTACACTGGTATTACGGTGTGATAGGTACCATATCAGTACTCAGTGTCCATGCGGGGCACCGGGGAAGCCAATGCTCCGGCACTTTGGCACAGATGGAGTGGTGTCCCCTTGCGTCCCATGGGATGCCTTGGGAGATGGCAATCAGGCAAGGGATGCTCCCATCCCATGCACATGCCTGCACCTCCTTGGTGGGTCCCGCCTGCCTGGTGGCCCCTGCCTGCTGGCTGCCGCGCTGAGCAGGCTCTCAGGGCTGAGCACCCGTCCGGGGCTGGGCTTCTGGAGGGCATTCCTAAGCCTTCTGGCAGTGGCACCCATGGGTGGGACAGGCTGTGTCACAGCTCCTCTCCTCATGCCGTGTAGCTCCTTGTGAGCCAGCCAACTGCCTGGAGGGGTGTTCGGAGGCAGGGCTGCAATGTCCCTCTGCCCCTGAGCAGGGAGCAGAGGCGGCTTCACCAAAGGGGTCTCCGGGACAGGGACCGCTGGGAGGTCCCTGGCAGCTTTTATGGCTTCTGCAGGTTCCCTTTCACCCGTCACTCAGCATGGGCAGGGAAGCAGCAATCTTTCCCCCTGCATCCAGCTGAAGAAGCTGGATGCGGCTCCTGAATCTGCGAGTCAGAGGTGCATGACCCAAAGCTGCAGAGGGAGTGATGAGCATCCCAATGGGCAGGTCCTTCTGCGTGGGAAGTGCTTCTTTCTTCAATGTTATGACCCCAGATTAATCGATGTCTGGATGTGGCTTAGTGGGTCGTGTCCCCGTTATCCCTCTGGCTGCTCTCTGGAGATGGATCTCCCTCTGGGTGAAACTCTCCCTGCACAGTCAGGGTGGGATCCTGGCAACCCTGCCTGCCCCGTGCTGAGCCTGGGGTGCTGGGATCAATCCGACCTAACTCCAGCCACCTAATTGCTGCAAGGCTAATTGCCATGGGTTCCCTGGGAGCTGGAGGAGAGGATGCTGCAGCCTGTCTGAGATCCCGCGTGGGTTACAGGTACCCCCTGAAGATGCCAGTCTCTCTCTGAGGACTGTCAAGGGAGCTGGGGCTTTTTCTGCCTCATTTTTCAGCTGGGGTCTGCATTTCCCATCCTGCTCCCTGCTGCAAATCCTGGCTCTCTCCCTTCTCTTCTCCTTCACTGCCACGGCCCCATCCCTCCTGGGTGCTACAGGTGGTGCCTGGCCTGCTCGTCTCCACCCCTCCCAGGGATGAGCAATGGTTTGAGGTTGGGAGCATAATGGGAACGTAGCTTTGGGCCGATTCAAAGCAGTCCATGGAAACTGGTGTGGGGTCTTGGTGAATGCCTGGGCTTAAACAAAAGTTTTCACGTGCCAGTAGAAGTGTGATGGTGTTTCAGTCCCTGGAGGTTTTCAGTTTCTGTTTTGGAGGGACATTTTGCAGTTATGTTGTTTGTCTGGCCCCAAATCCCGGATCCCTCTAATGGTGTCATGGGGGTGCTGCAAAGTACAGCTCAGCCAGCCCTGGAGAGATGCTGCTGGATGCAGCAGGATGGGCTTGTCCTTGCCGCTGGCAGCCTGGGGGACCAAATGCTTTTCTCCAACTCCAGACACTGCATCGGGTGCCTGCCCACCCTGCTACGTTGGCTCGGTGGTGGGCGAGTGTCCCCGCGTCCTACCTCACTGGCACCCACTGCCCCATCCTCAGGCTCTGCTGTGTCCCTTGTCCCCAGCGCCTGGAGTAGCCTGGATGGATTTATTTGCACCAGGGAGCAAAGGAAGGGCTAGGGCTGTTCCTTGGTGGTGGCTGCTCTGCAGTGTTGGTGACAGAGGGGCTTTCCCTGTCCCCTGGCCCTGACACACCCCATGAGACTGACTGTGGTTTGGGAAGATCTTCCCAGGGTGTGACCTGCTCTTTGATGGACATCTGAGCATCAAGGGCACGGGACAGGTATGGGCTGCCATTTGCCAAGCGATGCCTTCCAGGGCAGGTATGCAGGAGGATGGGGCTGCCTGGGCCAGGTGAGGGAGAAGGATAAGTCCTGCTTTCTTTGCCAGCCCTGATCTTGCTAAGAAGTGCGATTCAGCCCCCCTGGGGACCCCAAGGAGTTGGTGGTGCTGCCGGCTGGGCAAGGGCTGGGCGCGTGTGCTAAGCCGGGGCCTGGGTGGCAGCTGCCCTACACTTCACCATGTGCCTTTAGAAAGGGTTTTGGGGATGCTGGGTTATTCCCGCTAGACTGCCCCAGCTCCTTGCATTCTGGTACCTGCCAAAGCCAACCATTCAAATTCAAATTAGTTTAGAGCTATCCAGCTACAAAAAAAGGTGTTTGAACCCTTTCCCAGACCTTTAAAAGCTGCCTTTCACTCTCTCCCCCATGATAAATTCATTTAGCTATTGCCAAATGGCATTGCACCATATTAAAGCAAAGCAGAGATCACAGTGAGATGGCGGATGATGGGACATTTCAACCCACAGAAGACCTCTTTCCACTGAAGACCTCTTTCCACCAAAGACCTCTTTCCCTTGAAAGTGCCTGAACACAAGAAGCGCTGCCAGGATGGACTTGTGTTTGGTGCCTTGCCATGGGACTCGAGCTCATCCTCCCTTTCTGCCTCAGTTTCTCCCTTGGGCTTTTATTCCTGTTCCCTCTAGGCCTTGGGAAAACTCCCTTGCCTGTCCCGGAGTGCTGTCTGGGAGGCTGTGGGCTCTGACACAGCTGGGTACAGCAGTTGTCTTTGTGTAGCGTCTTCTCTTGCTGGCTGGGGAGCGGGCACACCACCTTTCTGGAGGGCCTGAAACACGAAGCCACTTTGGGGGGCCCAGCTCTGGTGCCATGGATTTTACCTTGGGGTTTCCCTGTGATTTGTGCCTCCCAGGACACCCCAAGTGACTTTGCACAGCTCTGCTGATCATCACCCACCGGAGAAGCTTGCCTGGGTGCTGCTCATGTGCCAGTCAGCACAGCCACTTGGGCTTTTGGCAAGTAGGGCGCTGCCTACACCAGCACAAAACCACGACAAGGTTTGGGGGCTTTTCTGAGAGGATCTGGGTGTTGTGGGTGACTATTGCCTGGGCTTGAATGAAGAAGCGGCTCCTGTCGTACTGAGGTGGCCACCAGCCATTGCTATGCCTTGCTTGGGACGGGATTTCACAGCACCAGTGTGAGAAAACCAGCTGTCGGCACGAGCAGCATTGCCCATTGCAGCATCGTTAGGCATGGCTTCCATCAGGAAGCGTTCAATGGGGAAATTACTTAATTATGTTGTCCTGAAACACTTTTTCCCACTGTATTAGTTCCCCGAAATATCTCACTACAGACCCCTTGGCTCCTTCCATCAGGCAAGGCTGTGGGACTCGCTCACAGTGTGCCAGCCTGGCAACCAGAGCCCAGCTTGGGCATCCCCCTGTGCTGGGTCTACCCCAAACCTGTGGAAATTTGGGAGAATTTGAGCTCAGTCCCAGCCCTGCCGCCTGCACTGGGATGCTCGGAGGGAGTTTTCGGCCTTTCCCTGCCTCACAGGAGAGATGAAGGTCCTCTGATGGTAGTGGGTACCCAAGGCACATCCTCGCAGGGAGTTTTCATGTGCAAGCATCCCTTTTCCGCCCCTTGCAGCCTGCTTGCCAGTAGCAGAGGCATTTGCTGGTGAGGGACTGGCAGCACGGTGCTGTGTACATGACTAATTGCACGTGCATTCAGAAGGTAACAAGGCTGTTATTAAAACCAGGTGCAGGGTGGTGAATCCACCGTGTTGCCTAGGTGAGACTGAAAGGCAAACATTTTTGCTTTGCAAAATAATTCTGGAGATGACTGTATTTGTTGACAGGAGGGAGGAAAGCAGCCGGTGTGGGTTTTGATGGCGTGGGGAGCTGCGTTGGGCATCCGTCACGGCACATCCCAGCTTTTCCTGGTGTCTCCAGCTCCGCGTGTGCTGTGTTTCAGCTTTTCTGCTGCTCTGGACAACCAGTTGCTGTGTCCTCCCGCTCCTCTCCTTTGCTTGAGTCTTCTGACAACTCATTTTCACCTGCTCTTCATCTTCCCTTGGGTACCTCTGCTTTCCCGCTGTAAGCTCAGATATGTGCTTTATAGGGACCCAGATTTACCTGTCTGATACTCATCTCTCTTATTTTCCCCTTCCAGAAAGGAAATTTGCTTCTACAATTGCAGGAGGCTGTAGTGGGGCAGCCCGAGTGGATAAAATGAGTCACGGGTGACTTCCGTGGGGTATTACAGAAATCACGGATTGTCCCAAAGAAGGGGAGGGACATCCCTGGGAAGGACCCGGAGGGACTTTGCATGGTTTCACTGGTGGATATCGGTACTTCTGGGGCAAATATGCTTGGTATTCCCAGTGAAAATAAATCTGATTTCTTTAAGGAGAGGAGATAACTGAAGTTTGACAGCACTAACATTAAAAAAAGCCCAAAAATGTTTCATTTAAAGCACTGCTTTATTTTTTTTTCCTGTTAATGCTTAAAATGGGGCCTTAGAGTGGCTCGAGCAACTGCTTCTTGTGGGACTTCTCTTCTGCAGAGGGAAGGGGAATCTCCCAGGGCAGAAGTTAGTTTGCAAAACAGATAACTCCTTCCCCTCCTCCTCTTCAGACAAGAGAGGAAGAAAAGATGCCAGGGCTTCCAGCTGGCTCTTCTGCAAGTGCTTTGGGGATCTGCTGTAGAGATCAGGGGGGCCATGGTGTGAGGAAAAGGAGGAGGAGGAGCAGAACATCTGTGTGCATTGCTCTGGGGCTCCCAGATGTTCACCTCAGATATTCTGGGTGGCCGCAGGACTTGTGTGTGCCCTCAGCCAGCGAAACCCCTTGCTGCAGGACGTTCTGGACACGGAGCAGCTTGGAGGTGACCAAGTCATGGAGGAAAAAGCACCTGAAGGTTTCAGAGCACAAAGATATGTCTGGCTCAGGAGGTCCTGGGGATTTGGGGACTGTGTCCCTTCACCCTGGTCCTGCTCTTGTGACACCTCTTCAGGCATCTGCTGTGGCCGATGGCAGATGGGACCATGGGGCAATCGGACCTTCATGCTTGTCCCTGAGACCTCTCATTGGTAGCCTGGCTGTGTTTCAGCAGAGGACCACGTGTCTGTGTGATCGGCACGAAGCCAGCAGCTGGGATTGTACATCAGGAGAATATTTGGCCGCAGATGCCGAGTGAGTCGCAGGACTTCATTCAGGGTGGCGAATGCGGGGAAAGGAGAACAAAAAAAAGGAGAGACTGGAATACAGATGATGGTGAGCTGGCTCTTTCAGTGCCAGCTCATATCCCCGCCCCAAATTTAAAGCATTTGCTGGGGGGTTAAAATGCTGCTGGCTTGCTGAAGCCTGGTGGTGCCTCAGATGGGAATCCTCCAAGGCAGGGGGACCCGTAGCTGCTGCCAAGGCTGCAGGAGCCAAACCCCTGCCTGGCCCCAGGGAAGGTGCTCGATCCCTGCTGGCGCAGCGGGGCAAGAAGTGGTTGCAGCTCTCCGGCGGGGAGGAGGTGGCTCCCGTGGTGGTTTCCCAGAGCAGGATGGTGTGCATGGACCTACGTGCCCCGGTGGCATCACCACCTTCTGCCCCTGCCACCTCTCTGAGTGTTACCCTTTCTATGGGTTTGTTTGGGAGCCAACCTGGCTGGGAAAACCACTTTTTCATTTAAACTAATTACTTTTTGGCTGAATCAGGCCAGTTACGCTCCTCAGGGTTTTATACCGGGACTGGAGCTGGGGAGAAGGAGTAGCCCAAGCTGTGATTCAGGAGAGCTGCCCATCTCTTTGGCATCTCCATCCCTGCTGGGCTGGCTGGACCAGCAGCTCCTCAGTGGAAAAATCATCTTTACTGGGATGGTGGTGAAAGGGGTGGTGGCATCTTCCCACTGCCTTTTGCCTCCCTGGGGAGGGGAACGACTGCAGGATTTTGTGCTGACCACCCATGAGATGTCATCAGGCTCTCCAGCTGGGCTCCTGGGGGAGAGGCCACTGTCCCAGTCCCTGATTTTGGGTGCCTGGGTGTGGAGTGTGTCCATGCAGGGGACACAAGTCCCACCAGGTCTCTGCCCGTGGCTGGCCTTGGCTACCTCTCCTCTTCTCCGCGCACCTCTTGACCATGTGCTCCCCCAGGAGCACGGCAGGCTGAGCGCAGGGGCTGGAGCACAGGCGATGCGCAGTGCACAAAGAGGATGTTTTTGTGCATGCCAGCCTTGGGAAAAAGCTTTTTCCACTGAGTCATTTGCTGCCTCTGCTTTTTGTGAGATGGTGCCGAGATCTGGGGGGAAGGGGAGATGGAAAAACCCAGCCCAGATCTTCCTGCTCCAGCAGGACCAGGTCCATGCCAGCACAGCTGCCCCATGTTTGCTTTTCAGAGGGAGCGGCAGACAGACAGCAGCATAAATAGAACAAGCCCAGCTATTTTAAGACATCGACTGCATGGTCTGTGCATTAAAGAAAAAAAAATAAAATCTTCGTTTTAGCTGCAACTGGCAACGTGGGCTTGAGAGGAGCAGAGGCAGCTCCAGCAGGGATGGTCATTTCGGAGCCATCGCCCCAGCGGCCGCAGGGGCTTCACAGTGGATGAGCCGGGAGGACTTTTGCTTCTGCATGTGCTTCTTCTCGGAGTTGCAGTAGATGGACCATTGCCCACACGTGCTGCTGATTTGGCATCTCACGGTGCTGTGAACGGGGAGTGACGGCATGAGATGTGCTTGGTCTAGGAGAGGGGAGACCATGGTCAGGGAAGGGACATGGGTGCTGTTTCGGAGTTGTACACGTGTGTGTGCAGCCAAGGATGGGGATTTTCTTCCTGTGGAGATGTTTCTGGATTCCTATGGAGCTGAAGTGATTGCACGGCTCTTGCCATGAGCAATGGGCTGTGATGAAGAGCTTGCATTTACTGCTGGGGGTTAAAATCAGTCTTGTTTCAGGTGACTTAGTGCCAAGCAGAGATCTTGGTGGATAGGAGAGGAGGGCTTAGAACCTGGGAAGTGGGAGCTGTTTTCTGCTCAGTATTCATCACAGCTGGGGCTGAGCACTCAGAGTGGCCGGCAGCAAGCCCGGAGCTCCCTCTCCCATAGCCATGTAGGGGCTGGGATCACCCCATTCCTGTCCCCTATCCCCATCCCAACTTGGAGGTTGAGCTGCAAGGGGAGGGAGTAGCAGCACAGCTCCCAGCACTGCAAGCGCTTGTACGTACTTGTGCCTTGGCAAAACAAACAAATAATATTAATTGGGGTTTCAGTGCCAAAAATCAGCAGATGGCTTATCAAGGTAGGGAAAAGTGATGTCTGGGGTTTTCAGATAAAGTGGATGAACCACTTGAAAAAGACGGCTATGGCAAAAAGTATTGAAACAGCTGCTGTAAAGAGTGCTCTCTCCGATAGCCACCCTGGCCGCAAAGGTTTATTAGTATAACTTAATCTGAAAATGCTTTTTCTTCTCTTTTTCCCCCTCTTTCCTCTTCTCTGTCAATGACCTTTGATGGTTTCTGCTGAGTAAGCTGCACATCAGAAGGCAAAACTGTCATGTGGGATGGGGTTTTGCACTAATAATGGTATAAAACACATTTATGTCTGCAAAATAGCTTTGATAGCGGAGTTTTGGTAAGCTGTTCTTATAACAAAGGGGTTTTTATCAGGGCCCTGTAAATCATTCCGTACACCGGGTCATGCAGTGGTTTCACATTTGCCTTGCTCTTCTGTGAATCAGCTTATGCTGCTTTTTAATTGCTGCCAGAGCCACTGCTTTCTGCTGGCGTGGTGAGTTGAGTGGAGACAGGGCTGAACCAGGGCTGGAGCTGCGCTCCACCCTACTCCTCCTCGCGGTTTCACCCCTTTCCCTACGACAATTTGGGGGGCAGAGTTTAAGTTTGGTCCATGGTCCATTGCTTGGGACCAGCCAGATGATGACCAGTTTTTGTGCTGAAAGATGGTGCGAAAGTGTAGTTCCTCCCCACAAAAACCCCAACGTGCTGGAAGAAGAGGTTGGGGACCCCCATGCGTCGGGGGGTAAGCAGAAGATGTTACCTTTCCTTGAAAATCTGCTATTTATGGAGAAAAACTAAGACAGGTTGTGGATACTCTGCTGGGCTCCCACTTGGGACGTCTGCCTGGTGTGGTGGCCATGTGGGGACGGTGACCAGGCAAGGCAGATGCTTCGAAGCCAGGAAAGCCTCATAACTTACTGAGTGTAACTTAGAGCACGAGGCTCTGGATGTTGCCTCTCCGTCTGGGCCCAGCCCACCGGCGCTGACAGAGCGTTTTCTGCCTTTCCGCTTGCACTGAGGTTTCTCTCTGTTCTTGCGTCCCACAGACTGCCTGGAGCTGCTGCCGCTGGAGTCCATGGCGTACACTGTGACACCCACGCCGGCGGGGCCCGTTGGCTCCCAGTACTGTGTCTGCAAAGTCGAGTTGTCCATCTGCGGCCAAAACCTTCTGGACAGGGATGTCACTTCTAAATCCGACCCCTTCTGCGTCCTCTTCATGGAAATCAATGGGAAGTGGGTGGAGGTAAGTCCTGAAGTTGCATGGATTTCCATGTCCTGTGGTTTGCCCATGCTGGTGTCTCTTCCCTCTGTGCTCCGCCTCAAGGCTGGTCCTTGTTCCTCCCCGAGCAGAGGTGGAAGCTCTTCTGGTCCTCATGAGGCTGTGCACGTGGTGCCAGTGTGTTAATTATTCTGTGTCTGCAACCAGTCCTTTCCCTGTCGGTGCTTTCTGCTTTGTGCTGGGGATTAGTTTTAACTGCAGAGCTCAAAATGCCAACCTCTGGCAAGGCACGTGGTGGATGTGAAAGGATCCTGCCACCTTCAAAGTGGTCCTAGCCCCGTCTCAGTCTGCTGTAAGCTGGGGATGCTTTGGATTTGGGTGCCTGAAATGCTGATCCCATGTGACAGTTACATGTGAGGTCCCACTTGCAACAGGGTGTGTTTTTAGGTGAGTCAAGATAAGCTGGTTCTTGGGTCACATAGGAAGCTTCGGGTCTTTGGGTTTTGCTTTGTCAAGGTTTAGCCCCAGTCAGCAACTAAGCATGGGCTTATCCACGGCCACAGATGCTTCGGGGTGTCCTGCTCCCACATGGACTCATCCACAGTCCCTTCGACTCGAGTTCACACTGGAGCTCCAGCCTGTCCAGTGCAGGAGCACAGAAACAGCAGCGATGCCCTGGCCGTCTGCCAGCCCAGGCGCCTGGCCATTGCTGTTATCAGAATGTTCCCAGGCATCGCAGAGTAAGGTGATAAGCAGTACAGCAATACAGCAAGCAGCGAAAGCCACTAACGAGCACTAGACTCTAATATGCAGTGAGGCAGGCAAGCCCCATGGCAAGCACAGAAGCCTGCCGATTAATAGCTAAACAGCTATAACAGCTATAAATTCAATCTAGCGCATTCCAATCAAAGCTGTTGTTATCTCAAACCCTCCGAGCCCCACGTTGGGCACCAAAAAGGACTCAGGTGGTTTAGCCCCAGCCAGCAACCAAGCACCACGCAGCCGCTCGCTCACTCCCCCCCAGTGGGATGAGGGAGAGAATCAGAAGTGTAAAAGTGAGGAAACTCGTGGGTTGAGATAAAGACAGTTCAATAGGTAAAGCAAGAGCCACGTGCACAGGCAAAGCAAAGCAAGGAATTCATTCACTCCTTCCCATGGGCAGGCAGGTGTTCAGCCATCTCCAGGAAAGCAGGGCTCCATCAAACATAACCGTTACTTGGGAAGACAAGCGCCATCACTCCCAACTCTGCCCCCTTCCTTCTTCTTCCCCCAGCTTTATATACCGAGCATGACACCATATGGTGTGGGACATCCCTTGGGTCAGTTGGGGTCAGCTGTCCCGGCTGTGTCCCCTCCCAGCTTCTTGTGCACCGGGCACAGCACGGGGAGCTGAAACAGTCGTTGACTAGTGTAAGCGCTACTTAGCAACAGCTAAAACATCTCCACATTATCACCACTGTTTTTAGCACAAATCCAAAACATAGCCCTGTACTAGCTACTACAAAGAAAATTAACTCTATCCCAGCTGAAACCAGGACACGCTTGAAGAATGGCTCTTTCTAGGGGCCAGGAGAGGTGCTGGATGAGGGTCTGGCAGGTCAGTCCAGTGGAAAAATGCTATTCAGGGTAGTTCGTGCTCTGAACACCTGTGGCCTCCTCCAAGAATTATATCAAGGTCAACAGTCCTTAAGCCGGGCATTTCATGGGCTTGTGAGCAGCTGGTTCTGGAGAGGGCAGGACCATGGGATGGGGAAGGAGACTTCTGGGAGCTGGGTGCATGGGGGGTTGAATCAGTTCAGCTGCAGACAGGCAGCAACCAGCTGGCAAAGCCCGAGCGAACTCTTGGCAAACATTGGTCTTTCCTCCTTACCAGAAATATCATAAATACGTACTTCAGCTGCCATATTTGATACCAGGAGGCCCTGAGAAGAAACTGCAGAGGATCTTGTTATTTGCTTGGTTTCAGAAGTTGGCTCCTTATAAATGGGAAAGGTAATTCCTACAGAAAGAGAGGAGGGGAGGGATCATGACATAGACAGTGGGATCGAGTGCACCCTCAACAGGTCTGCAGATGACACCAAGGTGAATGGTGTGGGTGACATACCTGAGGGACGGGATGTCATCCAGAGAGACCTGGACAAGTGTGAGGAGTGGGCCCATGTGAACCTCATGAGGTTCAACAAGGCCAAGTGCAAAGTGCTGCACCTGGGTCAGGGAAATCCCCAGTGTCAGCACAGGCTGGGGGATGAACGGTTGGAGAACAGCCCTGCGGAGAGGGTACTGGATGAAAAGCTGCGCATGAGCCGGCAATGTGCACTGGCAGCCCAGAAAGCCAGCCGTGCCCTGGGCTGCATCCCCAGCAGCGTGGGCAGCAGGGCGAGGGAGGGCATCCTGCCCCTCTGCCCCGCTCGGGTGAGACCCCCCTGCAGCGCTGCGTCCAGCTCTGGAGCCCCCAGCACAGACAGGACATGGACCTGCTGGAGCGGGGCCAGAGGAGGCCATGGAGGTGATCAGGGGCTGGAGCACCTCTGCTATGGAGACAGGCTGAGAGAGCTGGGGGTGTTCAGCCTGGAGAAGAGAAGGCTGCGGGGAGACCTTATTGCGGCCTTCCAGTACTTAAAGGGGGACTGTAGGAAAGATGGGGACGATCTCTTTAGCAAGGCCTGTTGTGACAGGACAAGGGTCAATGGTTTTAAACTGGCAGAGGGTAGGTTTAGACTGGATATAAGGAAGAAATATTTTACAATGAGGATGGTGAGACACTGGCCCAGGTTGCCCAGAGAAGTTGTGGTTGCCCCATCCCTGGAAGTGTTCAAGGTCAGGTTGGATGGGGCTTTGGTCAACCTGATCTATGAAAGATGTCCCTGCCCACGGCAGGGGGGTTGGACTAGATGATCTTCAAAAGTCCCTCCCAACCCAAAGCATTCTGTGATCCTTTGGTTATCCTTCTCACCAGCTTTGGGCATTCCTGCTGCACCAGGACGTCCCGCTCAGCAATGTGTGCGGCTGCTTGCAGCCCATGGGCTGTGGGCACTGAGGCTCTGCACAGAGGGGCATGCTGGCACACTCCCGCAGCTGCGGGGGGCGGGGGTATTTTTATTTTCCTTGTATGTCCTAAGGAGCTGGGAGCTGCATTCATTTCCTCTACCTCCCTACTTATTCCAACACAAGCTTACTCCAGGGCAAGACCCTGCTGATAAAGGCTCTTTAAGGACAGGAGGGCTGTCCGTGGCTGTGCCGTCCCTGGTGGTAGGTGAACACAGGATGAATCTGTGCTCACTGAGATGCAAACAGTGCACAAGGAGCCCTTGTGTGTTGTTCCCAGCCCTTGGCTTCAGCAGGATGAGGCTGCCGCTAACCAGGCTAATGGAGCGTGAGGGAATTGACCCTCAGCAGCTGTCTGAATTATTTTGTAGCATAAGTAAAACATTGGCTTGATCCCAAAAGCTTGCTTCTCAGCATACCCACAAACTGCATGTGTATTCCCTTGAAAATCTCCCTCCTGTGGGGGCCACAGTTTGCCCACAGATGCCCAGATTTGGCTTTGAGCAGCGTGACTTTGGTAATCACTAGCAGTGGTGCTGCAACGGCAAGAGGTCTCACTTGGGTGGGCCTCGCAGGCAGATGCACGTCTCAGGCTGGTTTTGTAATCAAGGTGTGCACAGAGTGGACTGGGAACTCCTAAGGATGGTTTATTATTTTAGAATAGTATAAAATTATTATAAATTTCCTTATTATTAAGGATGGTTTTCATGGTGGTTTAATGAATGTTCAGCATCTCACACAGAGAAGCTGTAGTTGTCATCTCCTGTGGCGGTCTGAGTTGGGCAAGGTGCCATCTGTGATAAAATTGGTGTCATGAATCCAAACTCCAAAGTCTGTGCAAGATCATTTAGCTCTGTGCCTTAGAAGCCTTTCCGCTACAGCGGGAAAGACTCTGGGCTCAAAATGCCTGGAGAAAAGACATGGGGATTTCATTTTATAACTGCAGATGTAGATAGTGTAAGACCTCTTTTCAGCTGGTCTGGGAGGGAGCAGGTAAGCAGAGCATGGGGGTGTGATTGATGAATGCAGGCACCAGTGTTGGATGCAGCACAAAATGAGCAGCCAAAGGGCATTAAATCATGTAAGCCAAAGAAAAATTGTCCTAATTCCTGGGAAATGAGGTGGTCTCATTTTTCAGATACTTGGGCTAGTTGGGCAGCCTTTGAGTGCTTGGCCAAGGAGCTGGTGAATTAATGGGCATCACCTAAGGTGTCCTGCAGCTGATCTCCTTGCTGTCAGCAGGGAGGGTGTAGGGGCAAACCTCACCTTATTATGGTCTGCAATTAACTTTGCTCAACAGCCTGGATGAGACTAATGAGCTTTCCAGCCTTGATAGGTGTCATATCTTTGACCTGATTGTACTTCTCAGGAATTTCTCTTTCTGTCAGCAATGTCTCAGTCCAGCAGTTTTGATTCCAAAGCTGCTCTTACAATACAAATGTGTGGTGGTTTTATTTTTTTTTCTTTTCCTCTGCTATTTTTAGCTTCTTTTTAATTGGCACGATAGGCACTGGACGTCAGCCTTGAATGGTAGATTGCTTGGTGCTCTGCTGCTGTGGTTTCAGCAGAGGTTAGCGTGTTGCACTGGCTGCCACGTGGTGTGGTGTGCTCACATGCCGCAGAGCTGGCCCTGGTCCACCAGATGCCTGCATTATCCTGCTTTGATTTTGGCCACACAGACGTGGCCCCTTGCCCTAAGATGAACCTCTTTCCCATCTGAAAGCCATGGTCTTAATAACATAGCTGAAATGTAGGGGATGGATGGGGACAACAGCAGCTCAGTGATGCAAACCTATCCCACCACACTGCCCCTGCGTCCTCCGCAGCGGGTTAGTGACACGTCCCAACCGTCAGACCTGGTTAAGGATGTGGGTGTCCTCCTCCAGGACCAGCCCCAGCCACTGTGGTGCCAGCATCTGAGCTGGGTGGTGGGGCTGCGGCACCAGCTGATGCCAACAGAAGGATTTCTGCTCGCTGTTCTTTCTAGCTGTCACATTTGTCCCCAAATACAATTATTTTGTATTGCTGAGCTTAATAGGAATTAAAAATCTTTGTGAATCAGCTTTGGAGGGGGTGGGGGAAGGAGGGACAATAAACCACAAGCTGAGAAGTGACATGAATATAGGTGATGTTTAAATGTTCTGCCTGATGATGCCATCTCACAGAAGCCATGAAAGACCTGGCTTGTGATGCTGGGAGCAGGGACACATGGCTCAGCCATGCTGCTGCCTTTGTGCCACTCCGGGTCATCCAGCCGGCCCCGCGCCTTCAGCACAAGCTTTCCTTGACACTTGGGAGAGCATCTCCCAGTGCTGGAGCATCGAGCATCTCCCAGTGCTGGAGCATCAAGCATCTCCACGTGCTGGGCGTGCTTGAAGGTCTCTAGCCAACCTCCCTTTGGACGCTGGAGGACTCTCTGGCTGCATTCACTGAACGCAAGGGCTGTCACTGGAGATGATTTCCTGGTTTCGTGCTTGATTTGTAGAATCAAGCATCTTATCCAAACAGATATCTTTAATTATCCTGGTTGCCTCTTAAAAACCCTTGTGCTTTTCTGCTCTTGGGTGGCAAAGCTACCTCTGTTCTTTACAGGGAACACAGACCTGTAAGTGTTGGGGGTGAAGGGGAAGGCAGGACCTGATGGCATGCTTGTCTCCTGGTGCAGGTGGTGTGAAGAGGTCTCGTATGTGATGGTCACTGGCAAGGTGACTGGTAAGCTATTCAACGCTGTCTCCCATAACATCCTCATGGACAAGCTAAGGAAATGTGGGTTAGGTGAGTTGACAGTGAGGTGGATTGAGAACTGGCTCAACAACAGAGCTCAGAGGGTTGTGATCAGCAGGGCAGAGCCTGGCTGGAGGCCGGTGACTAGTGGAGTCCCCCAGGGGTCTGTGCTGGGGCCAGTCCTGTTCAATATATTCATCAACGACCTGGATGAAGGGATGGAGTGTAGCCTCAGCAA
>VZTV01042401.1:0-23496 GCA_013400875.1 Anhinga rufa | reverse complement strand
CCCCGCGGAAGCTCCTCGCTCCTTTTAACCCCTTTTTTTAATCTCCTGCCGATTTTCCAGCCTTTCTCGGGGGCTCCGGTTGCTTTTGGTTTTGTTTTGGTTTTGCGGGGTTTTGGCGGGGGGAAGGGGGGACCCCGGGGCAGGTTGGGTCCGACCGCCGTTAATTTTAGCCTAAAAAAATATATATATAAAATAACTAAATCCTCTCGTCCTGCCTTAGGTCGTAGCCCTCGGAGACGTCCCCGATGGGACGGTGGTCACGGTGATGGCAGGGAACGACGAAAACTACTCGGCGGAGCTCCGCAACGCCTCCGCCGTGATGAAAAACCAAGTAGCCAGATTTAACGACCTCAGATTTGTTGGGAGAAGCGGCAGGGGTAGGTACCGGCTGGGAAATGGTTGGCCTCTCTATTTCCCTTTTTTTTTTGGAAGAGATGGGATTTAAAAAAAGGGATATTTATTTATTTTATTTATTTCCTTCATTTTATTTATTTCTTTTCTTTTATTTATTTCCTTCATTTTATTTTATTTATTTATTTCATTTCATTTTATTTACTTCCTTCATTTCATTTTATTTACTTCCTTCATTGTATTTATTTCCTTCATTTTATTTATTTTTAAATTTTCTTTCCATCGCTTTTATTATTTTATTTTATTGATTTATTTCATGTGTTTATTTTATTTTATCTTTTCTTTCTGGGGCTGTGTTCCTCGCGGGCCGGTGGTTTCGTTGCTGCGGGCTGCGTTCGTGGCGCAGGGAAGAACCCCCCCAGCCCCGAAGCGGTTCCCGAGCGGGCGATGGCAGGGGTGCGGGAGGGATGCGGGAGCGGCTCTGCCCCGCTCGCCCCGGGGGTTCTCCTCTGCTCACATTTTGCTGCATGGGGAGGGGGAAGGAAATAAAACCACCCCAGACGCGGCTGGAAGAGCCCCGCGGGGGGGTGAGGCAGCCCAAACGCGCCCGCTCCCCGCACCGGCGGGGCGGGAGGGTGCGGGGCGCTGCGGGGCGGCCCCTCGGCAGGTGGAAGCGCTCAGGGGCGATACCCCGCCTGGCAGCTCGGCGGCTGCGTTAAATGGGGAAAATCGAGTGTTTGAAGGCAAAGAATAGGCAAGGGGGTGCTCGGCGCGGAGGGCGGCCGGGGCGCAGGGGCGCAGAGCGGGGTGTGGTGCGGTTCCCCCTCTTCTCCCCGCTTGTTGCGTGGAAAACCGGGATGGAAATGTTACCTGCTGGCCGGAGGGGTTAGCTCTGACCCTTAGCAGTAAACGGGTCCCGCTGCTGGGGTTTGTTTTGTTGGCTTTTGGGGTTTGGGTTGGTTTTTTTTCCCCTTCAAAACAAACCTTCAAGGAAATCGGGCTGTGCCACCCCAGGAGAGAGAAATAAATCCCCTGAGACACCCCCAGCGCCGGCGGGGCCGGGGCAGAGCCCTCCCTGCCCTTCCCCGTCCCACCGTACCTGAATTTCAGAGAGTCTCGGTATTATTTCGGCATCTCATCAGCAATAAACCCAGCACGTCGAAGCGCTTAATTGTTCATTTAAACCAAAAATAATAATCCTATATTTTAATGGCCGTTTGGCAGCATTTTCTCAAAGGCTTCGAATCCATACACACGATGTCAGATATATTCTGACTTCTCCACATTAATTAAAAGCAGTGATGTTAGGAATTATTTGCATGTAATAACTGTTTACTTGTTCCTCTTTATGAAACTTGAATAGTTTACATTCTTTCATACATTTCCTTTTTCCTGTTGGCTCCTTCTCCATGTTGCAGTTTCTTTAAAACTCTCCCCTTAACTGGTTGCAGGTTGATGGATGGAAAATGTTTTTCTTTTATGAATTAAGCTTTCATTTCTGTAATCAATTATTCTCTTAGGCTCTTTTTGGTTTGTTGGTTGGTGTTGGGGTTTTTTTTTTGTGTTGTTTTTCATCCTCCTTACACAAATTTCCAAACTGAGTGCAACCCAATCTCAGCTTGACTCTTGAATTCATTATTAACTCTCCTCCTCTGCGCTCCCAAGCTCTGAATTAACAGTAGTTTGCTGTTGCACAAAGCACTTGGGTGAACGCGCTCCTTCCTCGGGCAGAGTCCTGGCAAACACTCATCACAGCAGTGGAAACGCCTCCGCTGCCTCGCACAGGCTTCGGAGCGAGAGGCGTAACTCAAGCGCTGATTTGTATTTTTTTTTTTTTAAATATATCCTTGTGGGATGAGGTTTTGCGGTGCTTGCAGGGAAATAACCCCATCGGGGCTCTCTGGGGCTGGCGTGAGGGCGGCACAGTGGGGTTTTCTAGCGGCGTGAAGCGTGTGCTTAATTCCCCGTGTACGGCCGTGCTTTCCCAGCAAGGGGCTCTTTCAGACCTATTTAGCGTGAAAAATCGTTTCTATAGAATTTTTATTCTGGGTGTCGCACTTGTTTTCCCTTGTTTGGCTCAATCTCTGAAAGCCCGGTGCTGGTTTCGTTTATTCTGGCAGAAATCTGGATTCGCTGCAAAATAGTTGGAGCAGAGCAGTGTGTGTGTGTGTGTATAAAGGTTGGTGTAAACGCGATGCGCGGAGGTGTGCATCCGTGAGCGCGCACAGTCTGCCTCCGTGCGCGGCCCCGGTGCGTGCCTGAGCTGCCGGAGCCCTGTAAAAGCAGAAGGAGAGAGGCTCTCGTTCTGAAAACGTGACTTGAAATGGTTCAGAATTGGGTATTTTTAATATTAACGCGTCTGGGATCATTCCCCAGCACTGTGACCTGGGAAGAGAGGGTCCTTACCCTGCTTCCCCCCCACTCCAAAATTACCATCTTCATGTGCAAGACAAAGGGAGGGGAGAAGGACCAGCTTCCCTCTAAAAAAAAAAAGAAAAACCACAAAAAAACCCTTTTCTGCTCAGATTGCACTGTATAAAATGAGAGGCAAGGCCAGCGGGGTGCTGCGATGCCCGCTGCACCCCACCACCTGCTCTCCCAGCTGGAATATCCCCCCCCCGGAGCATCCCGCGGAGCCGTGGGTGCTCCCACACCCACCCAGGAGCTGGGATGTAGCCCCACGCAGCTGGCGAGCCACAGCTGGTGCTGGAGCGTGGTGGAAATGAGTAACCTCAGCCCGGCTTCCCGAGAAGGCGGGAAATGAGTAAAAATGATGCTGAGTAATAATTGTCGTTTTCGATTCATGGGAGGATTTTTGAGAGCTGTTAAGAGATGCAAAAATGGCCCGGCCGGCGCCGCGTTGCGGCCGTCCTCCCTGGAGAGGTATTCCTTTCTGCAGCGATCAGAGGGGAGAACCGAAATGCAGGGAATTTATTTCACATGGAGAATACAAAAAAAAAAATTAAAAAAATATTAAAATAAACCCCAGATGCAGAAGTAAGTAGGGGAGCCGGGCATGGAGCTGCTGGGCTGAGCTCCTCGGGCGAGCGGGAGGATTACGTGTCTCACAAGCCGGACTTGCCTGCACGCTGCCTGATCCCTCACATGCAGACCGAGGGGCTCCCACTCCTTGCCTCTCCTCCCGTGGAATTCCCTAAATAACTGCTCCTCATAATCCCCATCCCTGAACTCTGGGTCTGCAACCGTTTTGCCAACAAATACTCCGCGTTGGTTGTGTTTTGGTTTTTCTTCCGTGGCGGTGCGAGGCGCCTGGGAGCCTTCGTGCTCCGCAGGCTGCGGCAGCCCCGCTCTTCTGGGCAGGTTTGTCGGCGTGACCGTTTCACCGAGGTTTAAAATTGTATTTTGGAGGGTTTAAAAAAAAAAAAAAAAGAAAACCGAAAGGTAAATAATTCTTTTTGTGTAGAAAATGAGCTTTGTGCAGTGCTTAGTCCTGTTTTGAAAGCTGTGGTAAGGCATGGCTTGATGCTTGCTGGCTGCTTTAAAGCCAACATTCCCCCCCCATCCCCATAGAGGAATTCTCCCACCTGGGATAATTGCAGGATGTTCTCTGGAGGAGATAATTTAATTTTTCTGTGTATTCTTTTTTTCCCTTCTAGCTGTATAAATACTGTTTTGTTTTGCTGTGGATGTTCTCAGGTCCAACCCTGTAGATAGATGATGGTGGGGATCTGAAAACCCCTAATCCCTCTAGGGGAAAAGGGAAAGGAGGAGGTTTCTTACTGCATTTATTTGTGAAATAAAGGCTGGAGGAGCTACGGGCTATTGCACGGGCATTTCCAGCCCGATTCCTGCTGGGGTTTATACCTCTGAAATACTCGATACCTTTGGAATCCCACGTGAGGGCTCTTGGGGGGGTGGTTAGAGCAGTTTGCTCCCTAGTGTGTGTGACCTCCCTCCTTCACCCAAGGGACCCCCGAATCTGGGGAGGCCGCGGGAGAGCGGAGGCCCTTCCCACAGAGACCGGCGCTGTGAGCCTCCGGCGCTCTCCCGCAGCCTCCCCATCGGCTGGGCATCAAGGGGGTGACGGCAGCCGAGATGGGGCGAGGAGAGGGCAGAGGGTCTGGGATGAGGATGCCAAGGCTGCGGGAGGCGAGTGGGTTTGGGGCCGGGGTGGGTGCCGGGCCAGGAGAGCGGGGTGGCACCAGGGCGCAGGTGCGATAACGTGCTCCACGATGGCAAAAGCGTTTTTGGGCTGCGGATGGAAACCTGTTCTGCTGGGGCAAGGGGTGACTGTTGTGTTCTTGCAAAATTGGGTTCCCAAGAGCTTTTTTTACTGCTTTACCCCCCCCCCCTTTTTTTTTTTTTTAACTTTTTAAAAGGTGACAAGCCCGGTGCTTCCAAAGCATCCCTGAAAGCCCCCGTGCTGGTCTCTGATCCCTTTCCCAGGAGCAGGTTCCTGCTCTCTGGTCAGGGCTGGGAGAGGGGGACAGCCCCCGCAGCCGGTGGGGCCACCTCTCCACCGGCGGCTTCTGGTGGCCGAAGATGGCCGGATTCAGTTTCCACCTTCTGGCCCCGGCCCCGTACGTGTGCTGCGGGTGCCCGTGCGGCCGAGAGCCTGGCACAGCTCTCCTCCAAACGTCCCCGCGTGGGTGCGTCTGCGGGGGCCAAAGCCACCAGGTTTCTCCCCGCAAACACCAGCGCCCATCACCTGCCCGCGGATGCCGTCTCACCAGCTCGCTCCCGCAGGGGCATCCCACGGGCGCCAGGACCCAAATCCGTCCCTCACAGAGGGGGTCCCGTGTCCAGCACCGCGTTTCAGGGCTGGATTCCCATGGGAAAAGGGGAAGCATCCGAGCGGGAAGGCACCAGGAAGCTGCTGTGGGTGGAGGGGTCGATGTGGGGACAGGGCAGGGGAGGTGGGGGACAAGTGACTTTTCCATCCAGGAAGGTCCTGGCTCCCGCTCTGAACCGGGTCCAAGCCTCTCCCTGCCGCAGCCAGCTGAACCCCAGCGGGAGCTGGCCGAGCTTTGTGTCTCGGCAATAATGTCTCATAAAATTAAATGATGTGTGTGTTGGAGTTCGGTGGATGTGGATATTTGTGTCTGAGCTTGCTCCAGCAGGAGCCTTTTGCTCCCACAAGAGCTGAACCCATGTGAATATCCTCATTTCTCTCTTTTTTTTTTGTTTCTTTCCCCCCCCAACCTTCCTTAGGAAAAAGCTTTACCCTGACGATCACCGTGTTCACCAACCCCACCCAAGTTGCTACCTATCACCGAGCCATTAAAGTGACTGTGGACGGACCCCGGGAGCCACGAAGTAAGTGATGTGTTTTATTTGGCAGCTACTGAGAAGCGTGCGCGGGGGGGGTGCAGGGTGCGCAGGGGTCCGAGCTCTCCGTGGCTGAAGGATGCGGGATGCCTCTGCGGCCAGGCAAAGCCAGCCGGGGCAGGCACGGCTCGCAGAGCTAAGGAGAGGGCATCGGTGTGGCTGAGCGAGCCCCGGGAGCATGCGTGCTGCGGTGGGCTTTTATTTTTCTCCGTGGCGTGTGTCCCTGCCTGCTGCTTGCTCTCACCGTGCTCCGTAGCCCATCGTTGAGGGATGGTTTTATAGCTCCCGTCCTCGTGGTCGTTCGGGTGTAAGGAAAATGCTTTGGGCTTCGACAGCAAAAATACAAAGGACTCGACTCTGGTGGCGCGCGGGGCATTTCTGGGGTGGTTTTACAAAGCCGGAGATGCTGTGCCTGGCGTTGGAGGCCGACTTGCTGATTATTAAACTAAAAATGTTTGCAGGTTTCCTCCGCACCGTGCTTGTATTTGCCTGTCTGTCCGCATGGGCCCAGGAGTGCTCGGAGAGCACCTTCCCCTTTTGGTTAGTGGCGGTTTCGCTTTCGGGTTGTCAAAGGCTCTGGCTGGCAGCGCCCACGGCCGGAGGCTGCGTTGCTTAAGAAAACCAAAGAGACGATTCGACCGCAGAAACGTCTTTCTGTTTTGATCGAGTAGGCTCTCCGGGATGCAGGACGGTGCCTCTTGCTTGGCTGAGGGTGGCTCTTTGCAAAGGTGGCTGCGAATCACCCTTGTGGGGTTGGTTTTTGGCACTGGGCTGGTTTGGGCTCACCTTGGCGTCTCCCGCGATCCGAGGAGTGCAGGGAAATGCCCTGGTGCCGTCAGCTGGAGGAGCTTCATTCTTCCATGAGTATTATTTGCTCTGTGGGACCCCCTGTGCACTGGGACCTCGTCCCCAGGGCCTCTGTCTCCGGCTTTTTGCTTCAGCTTCTCCTTCCTGCTCACTCAGCACCACCCCGGGGACTATAAAGCAGAGTTTGTTCCCTTCGCGTGTAAAGCTGTCAGTGCCCAAATTGAAGGGAAACAGTTTGATCCGTCTAAATATGCTTTCGAAAATATTTTCTGTTGATGCTGTCGTTGGGCCATTGGTGCCCCTTGATGTGAGGCCAGGAGGAGGCTGTTACCTCGGCGAGGGGGTTTTTATTTGCATCAGGGTTTGTTTGGATTTTCTTCCGTCTTGATTTTTAGTTTGGAGCGTGAGAGGCTTTACGGGAGCCTGTTGAGCTGCCGGGCTGGATTTGCAAAGCTGGCATCCAGGCGATGCAACACAGTTGGGTTTGTTTGTGTGTGTGTTTTTTTTTTTTTTTTCTTTTAAGCCAGAAACACAAGGCAGGTCCCTGTTGTGGGGCTGTGGCGGCAGCGGCGAGCAAATGTGGGTCGTGGAGGGTGCTGTGGCCACCGGGAACAGGCTCAGCTCGGGGCTGGGAGGGGAAAGCAGGCAGGGCTTGGGCAGGGAATTTCACAACTCTTCCAGGTCAGGAATAGAAACCAGGTCTCCTGACTCCTGGCTCAGCCCCTTATCTGCTGCATCAGATCGCCTTTCTAATAATAATAATAATAATCAGGAATACATAAATAATAATACAAGGAGAGATAGTTACTACTCTTAGCGTTTGGTTTGCTCTGACTTCACCGATAGCCAGCGCTCGCCAAACCCCCGCTGAATCACACCCGCTCCTCCTGAATTTCAACACCTCGGTCGATCGCTCCCCATCTTTAATTTAAATTTTCTGATACGGAGGAGGTGAGGGCTTTGCAGCCAGACGGGGAGCTGGGGGGCTGAGCCGGGGGCATGTTGGCCCCGCGCTGTTTGCGTTGGGGCTCTGCCTTCGTTTGGCATAATTAGGCAAAACGCGAGGATGGAGCAGCTTGTCCTGGCTCTGGCTTGGCGTGCCTGAGGGGTGCCCTCCCTGGGACGCCCGCCCGGGCTGCAAGGTCAGCACTTTTCTGCCCTTTTTTTTTTCCCCTCTGATTTGGGGACCTCGAAAGGTTTGTGCCGGAGATGTGGTCTCCTTAAGGAGGTCTGTGTGGTGCTTATGCGCTGTTATGTCCTTGCCTTGTATGGACCCCAGAGGTCAATCTCTCCCCCATCCCTGCACCTTCCCAGCCCATAAATTGCCAATCTAAGGAGTTCAGACCCAAGTTGTGATTTTTTTAACTCTTTTAGATGATCGTAGATTTATTGGCAATAAAGGTCATATTTTGACTCCCAGGTTAACCCTGGGGCTTAAATTAACGATTGATAAAAATCCAGTCTTGCACTGGAAGAAAAAAAAATCTTTTTCTTTGCCACACTTTGGTTTGCATTTTCTAATAAACATGATTTTTTATTTTTTTTAAATAATGGAATAATGCCCTTTGCCCTCCCCTCCCTGCAGTCCTCTGCAGAAACCTTTGGTGTGGAAATACCGGCTGCAAAATGATCCGAGCTCGCTTTTGGAAACCCAACGTGGTTTTCCCGGTTAACCTGCCACTGGGTGGCTCTCCGGCATAGCACCCCTCGGTGTGCCGGTACCCGCCGGGCTCGCTGGACGGCAATCGGAGCCGGTAAAGTCCCGGTAATAACCACCTTTGGCCAAACACGATGGCCTGCGCTGCCTTCCCCTGCTTGGCTTTGGGAGGGGAGAGCTGCCAGCAGGAATTGCAATTTTTATGCATGTATATATATATTATATATATGTTAAAGTATATGTAAATACCTGTATGTATGTATATGCATATATATGTGCGTGCATAAAAATACATGGGGGTTTTCCCCCTCTTGGCTGCTGTGTTGCAAATGAGTGGGACATGGTGTGTGTTGGCTCCTGCTGCGCGGGATCAGCGGTGGCCGGGGCTGCAGGCTGGATGTGGGGCTGGCGTGAGCGCGCAGAAAAGCACCCTTAATGTAGAAAGAATTGGCCGTTTGTCTTGGTATCCTGGGAAAGCCCTGGGCATCATCTTCTCAGATGCAGCGAAATTCCTCCAGCAAACGTCCTCGTGGGGTTTTTGGGTCAGAAACGCGGCTGGGCTCCACGCCCCACCTCTGAGCATCCCATTCATCTTTCACCCCTGTCCCATTGCTTCATCTCAGCCCTTGAGCAAGTCTTTTAACTAAAGCTGCGCCCAGAAAAACTTCTGAGGAGTTTGAGTTGGGTGAGAAATCACAGGGAAGCGGGTGACAGCCAGAGCCCCTCACAGGGCTGGGGGATGAAGCCTGGATGGGGGGACCAGGAGAGCGCGACCACAGTGTCGAGGACACCCAAGCGTGCTCGTCCGAAGGGCCCACAGCCAAGCGAGGAGCAGCACCAGGGCTGATAACGGCGGTGGCTTTGGCTGAGCCGCGGTCCCCGAGCATCCCCTGCAAGCCATCGCGCAGGCTCCGTCTGAGCGCCCTGCTCACTGAGATAGGTTTTTTTCCCCTTGTGCTCAGGCTCTTTCTGGGTTAGACTGGAGAGAAAAAGGACATTTCTTTCAAGCTGACACCTTAGCTCTAAACAAATGGCGCAGCGGGTGCCAAGTGTTGACATACTTTGTACAAACAGGAAGTAATAAAATATTTGAACTTCCTGTGGAATTTCCTCCTTTTTTTCCGCCCCCCCTTCTCTGCAACTCTTTATTTAGCAAGAGCCCAACTTGGCTGAGCTGCAGCCCTGGTGCAAAGCCCTCTTGCATCTACAGCTGCTTGCAAAATAATCCACAAGAGGCAGAACATGGAAAAATGAATAGCTGGAAGCTATACGGGGATGTTTAGTCTGTTCCTGGGTGCATGGGAGCATCTCCAGGGCCGCCCCCATCACACCCACCTGCTGCTTGCCTTCTCTTCGCTTTCCCTTTCCCTTTCCCTTCCCACTGCTCTCACCTCCTCTCTGCTGTCACTTTTGCGCTCCTCCTCCCAGCTCCCCCTTGCAGCACCAGCCCTTTTCTGCCCATCTCCTGGGAACTCTTGTGCAAAGTCTTCTTTTGTTTTTTTTTTTTTTTCTCCCTTTAAATGCCTTTTTTCACCCCTTCTTTGACTTTTTTCTTGCTGCCATTCAGTCTTCCTTAACCTCTCTTCCCCCCCTTTCCAAATCTCCTTTGCCTTTAACCCCTTGTTTCTGATTCCCACCCCAACCGTGCTGTGCTGGACACCCTGTCGAGGAGGAAAAGGAAACTGAGATCCTTTGATCTCACCCACCATAACCCTTGTGGGGAAGCACATCTATACCCAGCCGTGCTTGCCTGGGGTAAAAACCAGCCCTCTGGCTGTGAGCGTGCACAGAGCCCCGTGTGCTGGTGCCGGGGAGGTGGGAAGGGGGTGCAAGGCAGCTGTGCCCGGATGTGTAGAGCCCTCTTTGCTTGCATGGTGTGAGGGCTTGGACCGCTTTGAGGGTAAAATTGCTTTCTGAAATTTCATGCTGTGTAAGTTTGGGTGAATGGAGATGGTTTTCTCTTCCCCCCCACCCCCCAGCAAAGCGGGTGCGGGATGCTGGAGCGAGGCACTGGGGGCTGCAGCCCTCGCCCGGCAGTGCGGGGCTCCCTGCTCTTACATTGCAGTTTAATTTTCTCCTGTCCTGGGCTGAAGGATGAAATGGAGGGTGAGGAAGGGAGGGTTGTAGCTTGGGTTTCCTGAGGAGTGAGGGCCAGTAAGGTCCCTGTATCCCCCCCCTTGTTGCCCACTTGGCCACAGCAGCAGTGCAAATGCTTGTGGAGGTGCTGGTGCTGGTTGCTGGCGTCTCCCGCCCTGCTCGTTTTGGGGCTGTGTGTGCCTTCGGTCGTGTCCCTGCTTGGTGTGACCACATGAAGTGCCAGGAGCGTGTCCCCATCCTGTAGCGTCTGCTGGCTTGGGCCGGGAGGAGGAGGGAGCTTGTGGCTGGGCTCCCCCCGGCTAGGCAAGACCATTTCAATCCCCTCTCCCACCATGTTGTCCCTGCAAGGTTTTTCTGGCTGAGCCCCATCCTGCACAGGCACAAATCCCCTCCGTGGCCGCTCTTCCTCCCCAAAAGGCTTCTTCCCACCGTGTCCCTGGGGAGGGAGCGATGGGGCCGTGCTGGGAGCAGTGCCATCCTGGAGGGGACAGCCCGGCAGCCGCCGCTCCAGCTCGCCCCGAGGACCTGCTCCCGCCTGATGCAGCACGTAGCTGGTGGGAGGAAAGGCTTCTCACCTCCCACAGCTCTGAGTCGTTTCCAAGAACTGCCGCTCTTTGCTTTCGTATTTTCAAGCGCCTCAGCTGAGTGAGGGTTTCCCTCCCCACCTGTCCCCATGTACGACGTCAGCCTGAGCCAAAGCCCAGCCTGATGCTCTTGGACGGGAAATGAAGAGTTTGGGGTCCGCAGAGGGTGGAAACCCCCTTGTCCCTGCCTGTGCAAGGTGTTAGTGGCATCTGTCCCCCCAGGGTGCTGGCGGTCAGTGGGTGCGAGGCTGCGGCTTGGGTGCTGCCTGCCCTTGAGCACCCCCTGATCTGGGGGCTCTTGGCTTCAAGTACGGGGCAAAAATGCAAAAAAAACTGAGAATAAGGTTGGCTGTAGAGGGGCAAATCTCATCTGCAAATCTGGCCTGAAGAGGGCTTTGCCACTGCTCACAGTGGGGTGCTGGGGTGGCTGCGGGAGGAGGGTGCCCGTGGCCCTGGGTGCCCCCAGCCCTGCTGTAAGGGCATTTCTTCCAGCAAGCGCTTGTGCTGCCCAAGTGGCAGCCGGGAAGGAGAAAGGGTTGTATCAGCACTTACTGGGGATGACACATACCTCGCTGTGGCTTCTCTATCCACCTTGAAGCCGCGCTGATAAAAGCAGCGCTCTGAACCACCCTGTCCTGTGTCGGACCCGCCAGCCTGGACACACCTTGGCACCGCTGCCCACACCCCCGTATCTCACCACCTCCATCTCGGTTCTCATCCCACGCCCAGCGCCTCACCAGCCCCAGCTCCCTGAGCCCTGGCGTGTCCACAAACCACCCTGAAAAAGCCTTTCTCGATTTTCTTTTTTTATATATAATTTAAGGTGCATCTGAATCCGTTTTTCTTGAGTTTGGAGGAGTCTGTGCTGTGGATTTTTTTTCCCCCCCTTTTATTCCTAGTGGATGCTCCAGTTTGAGGCTAGAGACAAAAAGGATGTGCAGGACCGTGCTACTTTCCCCCCCTCCCTCGTGGCTGCAGATGAGTCTGAGATTTACTAGCAGAAATAGCAAAACTGAAACCCGTTTTACTGAGGCAAGGGAAAAGAGGTGCAATATTCCACCCCGTTAATCAGAATAAGCTCTGCAGAGGCCCCAGTATGATGCTAGCGACTAGAAATCACTGCCCTAATTTGAGCCTCGCATCCTGCCCCATTTGACCCGCAGATTTTGGGCAGGGGGGTGGGAGGCCGAGCACCTGGGACTTGCATCCACCGTGGGCCGCGTTGGGAAGCTTCAGTGCTTTAATTGAGGTGGTTGCGTGCGTGGAGTCGGTCCCTTCCCGCCGCCCTCTCTGCTCGGCACTGGGCCGGACCCCCAGACCGGCTCCGCTCCCCCACAGCCCCCGAGCGCGGCGGGGATGTGTTTATTTGAAGGCGAAGGCAGCTTGCCCAGAGCCGAGGCCGTGCGGTGGCCGGGTGAGGCCGAAGAGCTGAGTCAGCCCCTCCGCGCTCACTGGCAGCAGGGCTCGGATTTGGGGGGTTTCAGCAGCAGGAGCTTCCCCACGGTGCGACCTTCCAGGCTCCTGTTTGTTTTTCCTGGGGTACAGCAGCCCTGTGCAAACTTGATTCCTTTAGCAGTATCGTATTTTCATGCCTTAATGGCTTAAATGCCATCAGAAGTACAAAATGATGTGTTTAATATATTGCAGAGTTGGTTATTTCCGTGCTAACTTCTGGGTTGCAGTGTCTTTAAAAGCACTGATGGCTTTGGGTGAGATTTCTGACTCCTTGGTAATTGCTTGTAACAAACAGCATCTCTTTAGGACTTCTCTGATTTGCACCATTTTGGAGGGGGGAAAAAAAAGAGAGAAAGGCGAAGCAGAAATGTTCCCATTACCTTCAAGAAAAGTGGCGACCTGGGGGTCACACAAGCAGCTGAAACGGTCCGTAAATTCACATATCACACTCTGGCCCTGCCGGACACTGTGCTTCGCGGAAGGGAAGTTGCCGGCACTGTTGGGAAAGGCAGAGTCCCTCTCAGGGAGCGGGGCCGATGCCGGGAACCCAGCGGCAAAGCTGTTGTCTGCCCCCGGCCCGGTGGGGATTTTGGCTGGCCTGTTTCGGGATGCTGTGTCCCGTGGACCTGTGCTGCGGGAGGATTTGTGTAAAACCACACCGTGCTTCCTCCACGCGGAGGGGAAAAAAAAAAAGGTTGTCTCATGGTTTTGTTATTATTCAAAGCAACTTCGAGGGAAGACGGGGACCTGGAGGAGCTCTGCGGGGCTCGGGTGCGCTGCGGGGAGGCTTGAGGCGATGCATCGTGGCCCTCTGGGGTGCCACTTCCATGAATTGGGATGGTGAAATAAAATCTGTGGCTCTCCCATTCCTGGGACATGGGGAAATTGGAATCTACCGAGTGGCAGATACGGGTACGGGTCAGCGGGGGACAGTCAAAAATAGCTGAGGATAAGGAAGAGGGGCCGTGGACAGGGCTACAGGACGGGAGCCGAAGAGGAACGAGGGCAAAATGATCCACTATTGCCATATTCCTGCGGGCAATTTTGGGACCCCGCGGTCTGCAGCGTGCCCAGGGCGGTGACACCCCGTGTTTGGTGCGCCTTCTACCCTCGGGGATTCGATCTGGGTTTGGCAAGCGCTTGGAGAAGAGAAAATAAATTATTACGGGGTCTTGCGCTTCTCGGAAGCTCGAATGGAGACCCAGGACGGGGGCTGTGTCGTGCCAGTATTGTATGATTTTAGATCTTTATCTTGGCAGAAGGGCCTCCTCGTGGGGATGCACAAAACTTGAACTTGAGATGATTCCATAATTAAAAGCAGGCTCATTGCTGAAGTGCTCCCATGGGGTGATAGTTTTGGGTATTATTAGGGTCTTTTGTTTTATTCCCCTGCTTGTCCTTAGCTAGATATAAATACACAGACATTTCCCAGTTTGTCCGGGAATTAGGGGAAAAAAAAAAGGGAAATGGTGAAGAAAAAGGAAAAATAAGGAAAAAAAAAAAAAAAGACAACTAAATCAATGAAACCAACAAGATCATTTAAATAAATAAATGACCTCACCACTTCCTGGACAGTTATTTGTTGGTCTAAAATCGCAATAATCTCTTCTAATTTAAAATGCAGTGCTTAAAATATGCTGATTTCCCACTTCTTGAGACCTGTCCCCTTCCCTGGGGAGGAAGGAGAGGAAATCCTGAATGACACTTTCTTGCTTCCCTATGAACTCTCTGGTTTCGACGCGCTGCAGCCATTTGAGACGAACGTTTAAAGAAACCCTGCGGGCTCTGTACGAGCACCCCGGGCGCTTTGGCATCGCTCTCGCTGGCAGGGGACCTGCGGGGATGGCGCTGGCCGGGGACATCGGGCTCAGCCCGGCCGTGCTCCAGCCTCCTGTTTTGGAGGACAAAGCCTGTGCAGAGTATCTCCCCGCGCTATTCCAGCCCTGCGGAGGGTCCTGTCTGGAGGAGTGAAAGGGCTTTGGATGGGTGTAGGCTTTTTGGGGTGTCCTGAAACAAGGCAGGCATGGGAAATCCTCACTGGGAACGCAACGTATTGTAATCTTTTAATTTTATTGGTGTTTTCTCTGCTGTTCCCCAGCTGCTGCTGGGGTTGTTGGTGCCTGGGATGGGGCACTTGCGTGATCAGTGCCCGAGAGCCCAGACCACCCTGTGCCTCCTGTGTGGGGACTGCCCAGCTCCGTCCCACCCTCCCCTGTCCCATTTTGGATGCAGACAAATGAAAAGCAAATGCCAGCCAGGGCGAGGGGCTGGGAGGAAGGCATGGCATTGGTGCCACCATTGCACACCCCACCAGGCAGCTTGAGTGGGGCACTACGCGCTGCCTGCTCTCACCCTCCATCTGCCAGATCCCTTAAAAATCTCCCTAACGCCCCATTAACCAGGGCCTTTGCAGCCAGCAGCCGGGCGGGAGGAGGATGAGGTTGAACCCGCATCTCTCGGAGCACGGAGGAGGCCCGCGGGCGGTGGGGCAGCAGCCGGCCCCCGGGGTGGGGAGGGATGAGAAGACGCCTGCTCCAGGCTCCCGAGTTCATACAGGAGCCCTTGCAAATCGGTACTTGCTGCGCAGGAGGGTTTCTCTGTTTGTATTCCCATCGCTAATGTGTTTTGATCCCAGCGGGGAAATTTGCACCCTTTGGTATCTGCCGAGACCGTCCAGGGCATTGTTTTCTTGCAGAGGCAGTTCGGGACAGCTGTTGATACATGCATCGCAAGCAATTATGTTAAACTACCTCCTCCTCTAATTTCTTATAGGCGCTGCTATCCAGTTAACCCCTTCGGGGTCCAATCCTGCAAAGACGAGGCGAGGGGGAGTCAGGGCTCAGCTCTGGGGGGTCTGGATAAAAATCCCGTGGGGAGAAAAGCAGCCCAGCACGGGGTTTTCTGTGGGTCGGGCTGTGCAAGACCCCCAGCCCCGCGTGGGACCCCTTCACCCCTCGGCAGGGCGCGGGGATGCCCCGGGGGGACGCCCGGGTGCCGGGGGGCTTGCAGAGCATTGCCCCAGGAGAGCAGAGCAGGGGCAAGGGTTGCCCAACGGCGCTCAAAGCAATGGCTCTGCGTCGCCTGGACCTTTGGTGCTACAGCTCGAGGCTGTAATCCCGGCCTCAGAAGAAGTGTTAATAGAGCAACCAAGATTATATGGGCTCCAGTAAATTCACTCCTTTAATTATTTTATTTGCCACATACAGTAAATTCCACTTCTCTCTTTATAATCACCTGGCGCATAATAAGTTCAAAATAATTTCAGTTAAAAATGACCAATATTTTCTAAGTGAAGCGGTATTGGGAGTCAGAATAGGGAAATTATTTTTGCTCGCGATGTACAAAGAAATCTTTGTTGAAATTGGTTGCAACACCTCCCGCTTTTGAAAACTTTGGGAAAACCCCAGGGCATGATTCTCAGCTGGGTGGAAGAGGCATACGCTCCTGCTTTGAAAATAAATCAGAATCAGAGAAGTGGGCATTGATAGTGTATTTGGAGAAGATTGAACTGGAGCAAAAGGTTCCGCTGGTGGATGGGGGATGTTAGGAGATTTAAGTTTCATCGAAGGCTTCTTGAAGAAGGATGGCGGTGGTGTTTTGATGCCGTGCGCGGGGGCAAGTTGTGCCAGGTGCTGTACAAATAAATAGCAAAAGAAATTCCCCGCGGGGTCCAGCGGCGTGGCCCAAAGGGAGCTGTGCAGAGGGACGGGCTGGGATGCAGGTGACGGGACAGGTCGGCACTAAAAAGGAGTATTTGGGAGCATTGCAGCAAGGACGTCAGTGAGCTTCGCTCCGTCGCAAAGGTGTTTTGCCCCGTGCCTCAGTTTACCCGTTTGTAAAGTGGATCTAATAACCTGCTGGGCAGCAGGCGATGCGGGAGCATTGCATGTATGTGGAGGTTGTCGCTGGTGAGGATTTATTGAGCGGTAGCTGGGACTGCATGTTGCAGGGTTATTAATGCAATGAGGCCCCTCTTCCCTCGGGCGGGATTTGCAAGCTCAGGAGGACATTGCGAAGGGTCATGGCTTGGAAAAGAGGGAAAAAAAAAAAAAAGTCAGTGCTAAAAGGCAAGTTTCATTTCAGGGAAGACAACAGCTAAAGGACCAGAACTATCAAACAAAACCACAAGATCACATCAGATGTCAGGGCAGGACACATCTCGTTTCTCCCTCTCGAAAGGGCTTATCAGTGCAACCAATCACTTTAATGATGTGGCAGAGGGAGGAAGAAGATTTGACTCAGAGTGAGATGAAATTTAGTTCCTAAGACCCTTCTCTTCCGCTGCCGGAGACCAGTCACCTGTTCTGCAACCAGCCAGAGATAAATCATATCCTGCAGCGGAAGGTGCTTAGACATGATTTTGCATTATTTTATCTTACTCTTTCCAGTGAATCTACACACTGTAGTGGGAGAGGGGGAGAGAGGGGAGGAAGAAGAAGGACCCAGCAAGCGGAGAGCAGCCCCAGTGCCCAGCTCCACCTCGGAGCCTTTGCACGGAGGACAACGGCAGCGGGAAGGTGCTGAGCAGCTGAGCCCCGTGCTGCCATGCCTCCCCGCACGGAGGTTCCTAGGCGAGCACGTCCCAAAACCACGTGCGGGAGCAGGCAGCCACGGAGCCCGGCGCAGCCCCGCGCAGCCCCGCTGCCCGCAGATAGCCCGTGCACAGCTCTGCTTTTTTGGCTTTGGAGGAGCAGCGTTGCAAAGAGGATTAAGGGTCCCATGCAGGTAGCGTTGCTCTGGGGCTATTGCTTATAGCATTGTGTTGTGTGTGCTGGCAAAGCTCGGCAGGAGCTGTAATTATCCGACATACCAGCCAGTCTCTGGAGATGGAGCTTGGAGTTCAGTCCTGGGATCGGGAGATATTAACATTCAAATGCTTAGGGCTCAGCTCCAGCTCTGTCCTAGGGCAAAGGGGAAACCCAGCGCTCAGCATCCTCAAACCTTGGGAAAGTTTGGGTCTGATCTGGGTTGCGCTGTGTTACCAGGAGCACAAGACCAGCTGGCAAAATGCTGCTATATCCAGTCAGCTGCTGCGTGGCCCCGCAGCGTCAGATACGTCTCACATCCATTAGCTGTACCACGGCGCATTCCTTGCACAGGTCTGAACCCAGCAGATGGTCCTCCCCATCCTGGGCAGAGTATCCTTAACCAATGTCACCCAAAGGAATGTGATGTGCTTGCCCTAATGGAACAGGTTATTAAGTGGGAAAAACCAGCTACACTGGTACCACGCAGGTCCCATTTCAAGTTGTTAGATAGCAGGCATTAACTCACTGTAAATTGGCATCACTCCACTGATCTATGTAGCGACAGCTACTATGTGCACTTGAAAATCTGATCTCAGACACGACTGAGGCAATACCAGCTGGATATACTTGAGATCTGTCTGCTTCCTCCCAAGCACCCAGCTTTGAAATCTTTGAATCAGGGGGTTTGCCCAATTCCATGAGAACTGGATCACAGCCCATAAATGAATTTTGCCTTCCTGGAAATGGGAGCAACTGCAGAGAAGGCAGCAAGGCTGGTGGTTTTTTGCACCCTGTTACGAAAGCTGCTGCATTTCCCGCAGTTGTGCACCGATCTGATAGTTTGTGACACACGAGGTGAAATCTTCAGATCTGCCAGTCAAAACTTTTAAAAACCACCTAATTCACTCTGCATTCTCAGAGCCAGATTTTCAGAGGTCTTTAAGGATGGAAAGATGCAGGAAAGCACTCGCGAGGATTTTCAGCAAGGCACGAGTGGGCTAAATGCTTAAACCTGATGAATTTTACCCGGTCTGCTGCTGAGAATGCCCCCAGCTTTACCTGTGCTGTAAAGTGCTTTAAATATTTTTGCAAATCTAGAAAGATTCAGTCTCCCCACTGAAACCCTGGGAATGGGGAGCCCGTGTCCTTCAGGGATTTGTGCTGAAGTTGCATGGAAATTTGGGTGTGATGTTCCTTTTGATTTGAACATGGGCCATGGCTCTCGCATCCCAGGAGCTTTTGGAAATGCTATCCTAGATTTCTGTTTAAATTTCTGAATTAATGCCCTGCTTTGTTTTTCTTCCAGAGGGCTTAGTTTTGAGATCTCCCAGTGTAATAAAAGGCCACAACAGGATTTATCAGAAGCTGCCCTGCTTGCGAGGCCTCCCATTGCTGCGTGGGGAGGGAGGGAGGCAGAGGCAAAGTCAAGGGACTAACCCATAAGTGAGAGGAGATTAGGGGCTTGCAAAGCCAGCTAATCAATACCAGGCTGCCTAGAATGAACATCTCTCCCGCTGCTGGAGCTTCAGACAGTAAAAAACCTACTGTAAATGCAACATATCTCTGTGCTTCCTGCCAGCTGGCCGGGCGCCAGCCTATTTCCTTCAAAAAGAGGGATATTTATTTTCATCCTTTTAGAGGCAGCCAATTCATCTCAGACCACCACCAGCTAAAAAAGCTTTATAAATTAGCAGCCTTTTTTTTTTTTTTTTTTTTAATTCTCTCCCCCACCCCCTTAAATATTATTTTCCTTTCGTTGTTCGAGTCGGTGTAAATCCTCTGCCAGGACATGCGAGCCGAGGCGCATTGCGACACACTCCCCTTTCTCTCCAAGCTGGAGAAAGACAGTAGCAGTAGTGTCTCACGAAAGCCAGAGGAAACCAAAGCAAAGCCTCGCCGTGACTGATTCTCTTTCCAAATGGCGTAAGCAGGCCAACTTCAAACATGTGAATAATGAGTTATCTGTGCTTGACTTTGTTCGGCAGCAGAAGAGACGGTTCATTCTAACATTTTCCTCCTGCTCCCTCCTGTGAACTTCTGGGCTTCAACTTTTAGAAGTGGGCTGAAGTAGCGCTGGCACTTGCTGGCTACCGCTGCTCACTGGAGCTCGGTGGAGATCTCCATCCTCCTCCATGGAGACGTCATGTTTGAGTCCCTTCCAGCTGCCGGCACTGCGGGCAGCCTGGTTCCCGTCTCCACGCTGTCCTCCCCTCCCTCTTTCACTGGCCGTGGGGCTCCACCAAATTCTTCTTGGCCAGGAATTTCCCATGGCGAGTCTCGAGACAGAGGTGGGTTTCCAGGGAAAACCTGAGGGACGTTCACGTCTTGTGTTATAGGTGTGCAAAGATGAAACCACCCCAACATCTGCTGTAGGGGACAGGCCTGCTGTTCCCATAACACAGGCGTTTCACATGTGGCTTGTTTCTGGAGCACATGCTGGGACTTGATAGTCTAGCCGAGACTCAGACTGGGAAAAAATTCAACCCTCTGTAGAGGATTGGCATGTCTCTCTGAAGTACCTATTTTGAGGGCTACAAGAGGGATTTGAAAGGTGTTTTGCACATTGAGCCGGAGTTTTATCCACTGCTGATTGCTTTCTTGTGGTCCATTCTCATGGACATGTAGAAACTAAGCCACTGGGTTGTGTGCAGCATGGCTGCATGGGCTGCTCCTGGTGAGCTCCTTCTCAGCTAAGGCGTAGAGTTTGGCTCTTCATAGTTGAGCAGAGCCTTGGGTGAAGGATGGTGGGAGCTCGCTGGCGGGATGCTTGGAGCCTTGCTTTCAAGGTGGACGAGCGGGGCCCTCTGCAGCCGCCAATGGGTTGGCTTGAGCTGCTGTCCCAGCCCGCACTACCATCTCCTGGTTCTTGTCTCCTCCTCAGTGGAGCTGAGGAAATGATCTGCAAATGTGTGTGTTAATGAACATCCCCCCCGAGCTGAAATGCTCTGCGTTTCCTTCACTCCAGCTTGCCGCCAGTGTTTCGCAGCAAGACGCCTAGGGAGAGCCAAGCCACTTCCCACCATCTGCTCTCCTGTCCTTTGGTAGCGTGGGGCTACGGCGGGGGACGGGGATGAATGTGACACCCAAATCCGAACCCACCGAGGGCAGAGAGCAGGCTGTGCAGCTCCCTGCCTCTCCCGACAGTAGCCCCGTATACATCTAAACACCGATACCTCAGGGCACCGGGACCCCCAGGTACCCCAGAGGGTGTTTTTTCAAATCAAACCTGCCAGCTCTGAGGTTTTGGTGTCATTCGAGCCATGAAGTTCCTGCAGCTCCTTTCTACCTTTGACCAACTTTATATTCTGCATATGGGGAAACAAGCTGCTTTTGGTGAACACCATGGACACCCCCCCAGTGCCTGGAAACCCCATTCGGGTCCCAGCTTCGGAAGCCACATCAGGTCGCACACTCCTAGAAGGAAGAGCAGGGTCTGTTTGGTCTTTGAAATGTTTTAATGCAGAAAGCATGTCTTTAAATCATAGCTTTGAGGGCCTGAGCTCCAGTGCGGCACACACTGTTTCGCTGTCTGCATTCCAAGAAAACACCCAAAACTTCCAGTATGCTTCTTATTACTGGCCTAAAGTGTCAAATTCGCATCGGCTCTTCCAGCTGGGAGGTGTTCAATGGGATCGTTTGTCTGATATGCTGATACAGATCTTGTTATTACATCAGGATCGTAGGTGATCTGTCAATGTTTACATCATGTCATGTTCAATATCAGAGTTAACTGATTCGGAAACCCGATCCAGCATTAAAACCCTTGTGCTGGTGACATGAAGTGCCTAAGGTCAGTAGCTGCCATCATTTTATAGTACTAAGGACTGTTGTTTCCATAAATATTGACCTGCAAGCCAGTGCTAGCCAGCTGGAAGCGCAGTACAAAATCTCCAACCCAACAGCAGGTTTCATGCCCCAAAAATTCACAGGTCAGGGTGATTAAGACTTCTCAGACAGATTTCTTGGGATGAGGTCTAGAGCTGTTTGAAGTCGATTGAAAATCCACCCACTGGCTTCAGGAGGCTTTGAGTCAGTCCTTGGGTTAAACTAGAAACCACCTTCCTCTTCTCTAAGGTATGAGCTATTGTTCACTTGACGGCATTGGTTTCCTCTCCGTGACAGCTGTGGGTAGATGGGGAAGGGCTTTTAATGAAGCCAACCGCTGCAGAAATTAAAAAGCTCAGGTTGTTCTGATGAAAGAAACCCATTAATAGCAATTCTTTCTTGCGTGACAAAGCCTGACGTCCCTCGCTCTAAGTGACAAGCGGCAGGAAGTCCTGGGGAGACAGCCTGTACCAGAGAGGGTTGGCAGTCCAAGCTGGTGGTTTTTAACTCATTCACTGCCTTGTTTCATACAGTTCAGTGCTGCCAGGTCCCACCTATGCAGGTGGGGTGGGATATGAACCGGAGAGGGTCTAGGAGAGCCGGGAAGGGTCCCGATCCCACCACAGCTCTCCTCTGGGCTTTCACTCCTAAATGAGCCCCTGTGTTTGCCTTGACTTCTATTTGCATGAAATTTTCTACTTTCTTTTTGTCAGTATAGTTTTAGGTTTTTGGTGGGTTTGCTGGTAATTGCTGGGTCTCCCCACAAACCAGCTCCTTTTAGAGGGTGTAAGTACAGCCCTGCTATTTTCTTGAGGCTTAAAAACCCCACGGGGCTGTGCCCGCATTCAGACAGCACGGGGACCAGAGCAACCACAGTGCAGCATGATGCAGCCACATGAAGCCCTCGGTTAGGTCGTACGGCTGAATAATCTTTAAAAACATTATCAGCACAGAGATCACTTGATTTATTTTTCAGGATTTTCTGCGTCACATGCCAGATACTACCGCAGGATAGGGTTTCAGCTGAGATAGAGGCAGAGAATTTAATTTCCATTAAATTTCTGTGGAACTTGGTCTTTGAAGTCCTTTTGGCTTCTCTGCTAAGCTCTGCCTGAGAAAACTGGTTAAAGAAAAAAAGTAAACCTATTTTTCTTTTTCGGTGCTCAAATGTATACTGAAATAATAAAATGTGGACCAAAACAAGACACCTCGCTGCACACGCTTTGCCCCTTGGGGAAAGCACAAATACCGTGTGACGGATGCTGCTCACATCTCTGAAAGCCCTCAGATAAAGCAGAGATGCCTGAAGTCTAGGGATGCACAGAGATTAGAAGAGATCGTTTATGGTGTTGATTTGAGGTTTCCTTGGTTTACTTCACACAGCAGGAAAAATACATTTTCAAAATACTGCTGAGTTTTGCTTTCTGCTGGGAGTTCATCCTTACCAAGTTTTGCTCTCTGCCGTCAGCACGTTTTCATTCAGTTTGGACTTTTACACACCCAGAAGCCTGGGGATTATAGAGTTTGGAGGGGATGGTGGGGCTCACCTGGATGTGGAGCTCCCAGAGGAGGGTCAAAGCCCCTCAAAAACTGTGGCTGGGGGTGGTTTGCTGTTGGCGTACCCGTGGAGTGCCGCTGTGGCAGGGAGCTTTAGCTGGAAGCGCGAGGTCCCCTCCAGAGTCGATGCTTTCCCCTCCCGTCCGAGCCACCCAGCGTCTCTGCAGACAGCCTGGCAAGTGCAGCCTGAGCATGAGGAGCCAAGCAAATGCGAGATCAGAAGATATCAGACATCAGATTTAAAGAGGGGGAAGTCTGGGGACTTTCTGTGACTTTGCTATAAATTGACACCGAGCTCACACTACACAGATGTGAGGGGGGGAGGGCGCGAGCAAGAGGTGGCTGCGTTTTTCACCTTTCAAATGCATCAGTTTTCTTCTTAAAAGCCACCGAGAACTGAGCTTGACTTGGTGGATGTTGGCCATAGGGCTGGATCTGATAAGGCTCAGCTCTCAGAAGAGCTGCAGAAGGGTTTCTTCCCAGCTCCTCTCCTACCTCCCCGGCGTGCCTGCACATCTCCAGTGCCCCCGAGCTCTGCTCTCGATTACGCCGGGATAAGGCGTTTGCCACCTTGGGAAGGTCCTTTCATGACAGGTGCAAAGAGCTGGGGGTGTTGCACGGCTGTCTGGCTGCAGCAGGTAAAGAGCAAGGAGAATCCAAGGTCTAAACCCGTCACTGATGTAAAACTGAAGCAGCTCCAGCTTCTCTGGAGTCCCTCCAGCTTTGTGCGGGTGTAACTGAGACTGGAATCCGTCCCAGAGAGACTGAAGCCGTTCGGCGATGATTAATATAGTAAAATGCGAAAGTTATGTATCAAGTGTATTTCATGCACCTCTTGCCTCGGGACAATTAGCATAAATTTAATAATTATTGCCCTGTTCCAGCAGCTGCTACCTAAGGAGCTGGGAGTGCTTTACAAATGCTCATTAGTTGCTGCCCTGCCTGGGGGAGGTAGGTGAATAGTCTCCCCATTTTATGGGTAGGAAAAGAGGAACAGAAAGCAGCAAAGTGAGATGGCCAAGGTGCGGTGCTGTGGCCGGGCCGCTCCCTTCCCTCCTCCTGCACCCTCTCCAGCCCTGCTTGGCTCTGGCCCCGTTGGGTGGGCAGAGCTGGGGAAGGGGCTGGA
>VZTV01042400.1:5289-22726 GCA_013400875.1 Anhinga rufa | reverse complement strand
ATATAAATTTTACTACCTATATGGGTTGTAGTTATAAATTTGTTCTACTTTAATTTCCCAATGTACAGTTACAGTGATCACACTAAGATCATACCAAACAGGTCATGCTATAGGAGTATTAAGTACTTCAAGTTTTGCTCATTACTTGACACCCCTAAAGCCACAGCCATCATATACAATTCAGAATCTCTACAGAAATTTTGTGCAATCATTTCACATATTTTTTGCCAAAAAAGCAAAACCACAAATAATGACTCTCTCTAGCCAGCCATGAAGGGCTGGTATTTGGAAAGCCAAAGATCAGCTAGACTTTAAAATAGCAAGGGATGTCAAGGACAAGAAGAGCTTCTGCTACTATATTATCTTTAAAAAAAACCCAAACAGCTATTTTCTAAGAGAGCCAAGGGTAACCCAAAAGACTGAATTCATAAACAAAGATTAAATTAATAAACTATGTATTGTTTATACCCAGAACAGTGGTACAGTGGGCCCAAATATAAGGCAGTAACACTCTGTTCTTCAATGCAGCTCCATGAAATAAGACCCCAGACCATGAGTTCCATGTCCCAGTGTATATTTTATTTTATTTACAATACAAACAGGCTACTACAGAAGGGTCCCAAGGGCACTGCCTTTAGTCAGCATTAAAAAAAAATAAAAATTCCCTACTGAGCTTATGGGAACAGGTCATACACAGCACCTCCTCTGCTGGTGAGAGAAAGTAGTTCCTTTCCATAAGCCTTCATGTTTATTCAACATATGAAACAGATTTTACCAGAGTTTACTACAAGGACTCTCTTTTTACTTCTTCCTACTATGCTGTCATGCATATAGATACCTTACAACTGAAAAGGATTTATGAGAAATGTGTCATGAGCGTAGGTAATTTCAAAATGTGTTGAATCATACAGGTTATCTTATCAGGGTTTAAGAAAGAATTTAAGAAAATTAAATGGAAAAGAAAAACCTGTATTGCATTCAGAAACAAAGAAAAAAGGCCCTTGGTACTCGTTTGCCTTTTTTTTTTAAAAAAAAAAAAAGTCCTCATTATAACTAGTATTCAAACAACAGATAATAAACCCATTACAGCTTTTGCAGTTTTGACTACCTAGTGTTCAAGGGCAGAGATGCTTCTGAACAATTCCTCCCAAAGAAAACCAAGGTTTCCAAGTCTAAAGATAAAGCAGGCACATCTTCTAACTGCATCATGGTCTACTGATACAGCACCCTTCATGCAGAACAATACAAAAAGCTTTACAAAACTCAAGAATAGCTGCTTAGAAGAAAGCCAAGCATATGGCTAACATTTCATCTGATAGATACTAACAGTAAAGGGAAAATTTGTACAAAGATTTTTGTCTAAGCAAAACAGGCTTAGAGGACATAGCCTGAAGTAACCCCATCAAAATTTAAACACAACAAACCTAAATGACTGAAGTTTGCAAGAAATCCATTCACAAACAAGAATACAAGAGGTCAGCCATGTCCCATGGGGCAGGGGGGAAAGGGTAGAAATTGTTTCCTTTCATTTACATTTACTAACCTGTTTAACCAACAATCAAGGAAAAGCTTTTAAAAACTACGAAACTCCGATAGTATGATGTGTCATTTCTCAAAGAATGCAACAGCATTTACTTAAATAGATTCACACCTTGCTTTCCTAGATAGCCCCTATTCCAGTCCCATCTCTGGGGGAGCATGATTTAGCAGCTGCCCTGATCGGCAATCTCATCTCTCCTAATTTTTTAACTCTTCAACTGATTAAAATCAAATTTGGCTGACATGCCAAAACCATGGTGTTGCTGCAAGTTGCATAAAAAGGGTGGTTGAATAAACATGAGAGGCCCAGTGTGCCATTCTTGCTGAAGGAAATGATGAGACATGCTTAACAGCCACATACATTTTCTTCTCAGCTCATGCACTAATCAACTCCAGACTCAACTACTGCTGGTGGTACATGAGCAGGAGATGGAGGATTCATAAGCATGCATAGCAGTGGAGTAACTTCAAGCAATCACAGAGAGAAGATGGAAGCTCTGAAGTGACAAATAACATACTTCAAACTCAGTAGACAGAATCAATACCACTACAATTTGTTGCTTTTGCATCGCACTGAATATGACAGCTCACTGCATGGCTGCAACACTCAACAACTACAGAAGACTTTAATAGGACTAGTAGGTTATTATTGCACTGAGGTGGACAAGGACACTTTATTAGGTCAGATTTTCATTACAAGAGTTTTCCCCATTCCAGTGGCACCCTCCCCTTCCCAGGCGTCTCTCTTATCAGTCCAGACTTCACAGTGGAAAACAAATGAGGCACCTAGATTTCCAAGCAAGCTTAGCAATGTTATGGTAAATCAGAGACAGACAGCATTATACATCATCTTTTCTCTCAAAACTGTGCAAAGATCCTTCTCTCCTCTACATGGAAAGAAACTCCTTTTCTATGTGTGATTTATGTTATTTACTGTATACGCTTTGAAATACTATACTTCTGATTAAAAGCTTTGAAGTTTAAAAAGTTATTGGGTTCATATCAGGAAAAAAAACCCCACACTATGGAATTTCTTTTAGTTAGACTACTATTATTTCAACAGCAAAAATCCTTCAAGACTCAGACATATGCTTGTTTAAACCAAATTGCAACTGCTGAAAGAATGTTCCATACAACTTATAACTAATTTTTTAGATTCATGAAGCATAGTGAATAAATGCAAGAAAGGATCAGGAATAAGAGGACATGAAATCAGGAAGAAAGAGGAACAAAGATTCATATGACAATCTTACATACTCACTTGAAACTCATTCTTCTCTCCATAGCTTCCCCTGGTGATGTTAGATGATTGTACACAGGGCTGTAGTGTGCTAGCATAGTAGTGTGGCACAACATAGCTAGTCAGCAGGGAGTTTAAAATACAAGTATTGCACTATACCTGCTCTTCTAATAAAACGAGAGAAAAAGTGTTCTAACTCTTTCATCTATATCAAGAATAACCACACTCAAAATGTCTAAAAAATTTGCTCTTTCACAGAAAGCAAGTAAAGGAAAAGAAAAAGGTCTTCTGAGATTCAAGCCTTGGAGTCTTGCACAGTTAGTCATTAACTTTAACACTTCCCTTGTTCAGAGCTTTAACATTGCTGTCACTGTACACAAAAAGTCCTAAGATACTGTTTTGATGAACTGGCTGCTCATACTGTTGATATGAACTGGCTGCAACCTCAATGAGGAGTACAAGCCTGATTCTGTGTAAGTTAAGCACAAGTGTGTTACTACATGGAGGCCTAAATTCTTTAAAGCTCAGGTTGGACTAGATGACCTCTAAAGGTCCCTTCCAACCTAAACCATTCTATGATTCTATGAATAAATACCTGCCCTGTTAGGTAACAGGTGAGTAGCATTTTCTTGGAAAAGGAGAGAAAAAAAACCCCACATAACCACAATTGATTAAAAAAAAAGAATAAATGCAAATTTCAAGAGGAACTATGTATTTCATATCATTATCACCTACCTACTTCACAAACAAGCCAAATCATTAGTGTAGTAATCTAACCTGATTATATTCCACCAAAATCAATACTTGCTAAATGATTTCTAGTCTGAAAAATAACTGATTAATTTATTTTAAATATTTTCCTTATTCAGCATATTAATAACAACAACAACAACAACAACAAAAAAGGGTTAGCAGTAATCTTTTTAGAAGTATGAAGGTCTTCCTTCTTTGCTCCTCTTCAAAAGAGAGCTTGGTAAGGTTTTCCTTGGCAGAAAACCCTGGGAATGAGAGTCTGAAAAGAAATATGACAAAGCCTGGAAATGGGGCAGAGGGGCTGATGAACCTAGATTAAAAGAAAACAAAGGAACAAGCTCTACAAAATTTCACATTCACAGCTCAATGCTCAATGATAACTGAAATGAAACCCCCCTTGTCCTCTTGCTGGAAATATGTCTAAGCAGTGGCTGTTTTACTTGGAAAATAAATCTACCTTGCAGATACCTGTACCTAGCCATAGATGCCTTCTACAGAATTGAGCGCTAAATATTTACTTTTGTACTGCTTTTTCTCTGATTATGATGTTAGGTGAACTATTGAGAACTATTTGAAAACTATCACAGTGGTTTTTAAATACTTCCCAGATACACACTTCTTGAAACTAACTGTTATTTAGCTAAAACATTTAATCACCAGAAAGGCATTCACCTCACAGAATGACTTTTCCTAAGTATAAGAACTCTTCCAGGGAATGCAAGATTTAACAGTTACTGGTGTTTCCCTGCCAGTTCTCCTCATCCTGTCCCGCATGACAAAATATTTTTCCTTTAAGATTTTCCTGGCCTTTGTGGTTAAGAGGAAGAAGCTGTTTATATTAATTTAATAATTCCTGCTAATCAGCATTTGAACAGAGATAACCTGACAGTTATCTACTCCTATATGCCTTGCAGTTGGATTTTTTTTGTTCTCTACACCTGTATCCCATTTTGAAAACACAGCAGCACCTACTGCATGCAGAAGGCTAATGCCAAAAACAAATTTCCAAGCAATTCGCGCCCTTCAACATCACTTTGTCTTTTGCCATTGATGCAAATACAAAATGAAAGAAATACAGCCCCACCAATAGTGGGCTTCAAATACACCTGCTTACTAGTTACCTATGTAGCACTACCTGTTCCTTCAGCTGATTCATGACACCCTTTAAAACACCAAATGCAACAAAGAATGTTTACCTCACACAACCAAGTGCAATGTAAACATCCCTCAGTAACAATTAACCGAAGCTGGTATACTCACAGTAAAAGACATTTTCCAAAGACACTGACTGAAGTCTGGAAGTTATCTACAGGGAACACAGTCTTGAGTTAATATGTAACCTGACCTTTGAAGGCATAGCTGGTTTTTACCGTGCACCTGTCAGGGTGCTGGTCTGTCAACCTCAAAACAGAGCTCTGCCTTTATCTGCAGTCATGCAGCTTAACAAATAAAACATGTAATCACAAGCAGATAAGAGTCACCGATTGCAAGGGGTGTAAAAAGAATACCGTGGTACAGATCAATTAGTGCCAATTTAAAAGAGTATTCCTATTTATTCTGTCAGTCTCAAGATGATGAAGTGTCATGTTGCAATAACAACAAGAGACTAGAACAAGTTACCTCTTCTAATTACTGGTGTAACTGACACATCCAAGTTTCAAAAGCATAACTCAGTTTATTAAAAAAAGCTTGAGAAATGAGGACAAATTGGTGTTTAGAATATAATATTTTTCTAATATTTGGAGTCTAATAGTTTTCTGATACACAAGCCACCTCAACCAAACACCTACCTCTGCCTGTAATACCACTAGTGATACCTCCTCTAAGTATTAACTGCACCATTTAAAGCCTCATTCGTAAGTAAAACTGGCACCCAGAAGGTGTAAAGAATCTCTCTGCCACAGATTCACAATGGTGATGATTTAGGACAACTGCCCTCTTGGTATCCTGACTGTCTTGCATGTAGCTTGTAAGGCAGTCAGAGCTCAAACAAGTATTCCGAAATAACCACCATGGGAGTGTGATTTGAGGCAGAGAATAGGAGATCTACTTTAATCATACTATAGCAACCTTTAGAAAAATCAGATACTTTAAAAAAAATTAATATTTATTTAGACAGATATTAAACTAGAAGTGGTTTGAGTCTGGGAAATTTCTCAATTATACACTAGTATCTCTGAAATTATTAAAGAGTATCATTTCTACTACAAACAGGCACAGTTTCATTAACTTAAAATCAGCAAGCACTAATCTCGGACTACTGTGGTAGATCACTGCAGCTTAGAGACACTGCAGGAATAAAGGACTGGGCTTTCAAGTAAGATAGGGTACAAAGAATATAATGGCAGTGTATGAGCTATTTCTTGTACTTTTAAAGGACTTACAGTAAAAAAATCAAGAATGGCATTTCATAATACTTCATACTGCTAGCTGTAAATTCATTTCACAGTGCTGGTGTCTACTCCACTTGACATTTAATGAGTCAGTGCATCTCCTTTATACAAAAACATCTTGAAGGGGAAGAGCCTGGTGTAAAGTTAACAGCTTTGCAGAAAGAGAAGGCCACACTTGTGTTCTCACTTTGCAACTCCTTTTCTTTTCTAATTACAATATATATGTACTTTTACCTTATTTTTACTGATTTTATGTCCACACATTGCATTTCGTTACATTACATTTCAACTATAGTTTTACAGACATAAGACTTAAAAAGAAGAAGCTACCATAAAACTATCAAGGAAAAGTTGTGATAATACCTGGCTTTCGACCATTTGGATTTAAATTGTAACAAAAAAAACCTGATTGAAAAGCACAATATCCTCTGGACTGAAAAGCCCAATATACTCAGCAGCAATATTTTTTAAAGAATTGGTGAGTGCAGCACAGTAAAAATGCCAGCAGCAATTAATCTCCATCACTTTGAGATACAAGCTTCTTTCATTCTGCCCTGAGGACTAAACTAACATGTTAAATCTAATGTCTAAATATTAGGTAGCTAATGCAAAGCATCATCAAATGTAAATTTAAAAAATTAAGTTTGTTTCCCAAAAATTTCATCTTTTAATAATGAGAAAGAAAAGAAAGGAGAGCAGTAAATTAAGAATTTCTTATCCATGGATTTCTAAAGAAACTAGCCTTCTGTTTATGACTGACAATTTTAAAATAGGGAAATTAAGAAGTTGTAGTCACTGACCAATACATATATAAGATTTGTTAAATTTTTATCAACAAGTCAGATATGTTTTATCTTTTTAAGCAGTGGTGACAGGGAGCAGGGAAGAAAGAAACAAAACATGCAGACAAATCTTCAGTCACCACTAATCTTTACTTCCTTACCTCAGTAGCCTATAGTTACTCATGTAGCCTGCAATTTTCAGCCACCTCCTTGTGCTGCTTCCAAAACAGCAGAAATATCTTACTTTATTATATTTTAATTACACCTGATATATTTGAAGAAGTTTTCCCACTTCAGGAATGGTTTTTTTTTTGCTTCAGAAATGTTTTTAATATATTATTTGCCAAACATTTAACCAGACAACAGAGTCTTACTTCCTTTCTATTCAGAAATGCACAGCTACTGTGCATGGTAAAGTGCCAAAGTATTAAAACCAGAAGATAGTAACTAATAATAAAGATTGAAGAATTCTAGATTTGGACAAAAAAATGGAACATCTGTCTATTAGATATTCCCTGCACATGTTTGAACTTGTTATCACTCTGTCTGCACCAACGCTGCCTTGCACTTGTTTTGTATTGTGCTACTTTGGAAATCGAATAAGCAGACCAGCCTTTAGGAAAACTAAGTCCCTAATACAGCATTTCTGCTATAGTTTTGGAAGCCACTGTAGGGTCCAGGGCATATTTGGAACATTCCACACGTGTGACAGTGTGAAATGAATGGAAAGCCTCTCACTAGTGCACACTCTTTACCTGCCAGAAGAACCTGGCATACAAGCAGCTGGCACCGAAATGATCAGGCCATCATGACCTCAGTGCAGATGGTTTGCTTTCCAGATGTCTATTATTAAACAGTTGCAATTTGTTTTCTGGATAAAAAGAACCTGATCCTATGAACACATGCAGATGTAATGCCACCCATTCTACTTCCAGGAATACTGCCAACTGAAGTCAATGGCAATAAATCACAGAGGCAAAATTACAAGTACACATTTTTGCAGGATAAGGATTTGTACCTGACTCACTCACAATTATATAACTAAGCATAAATTGATGCAAGATTTTCAAGTTACACTTTCAGATGCAGAGACCTTGATTAATTTATAGATAGCATGTAAGATTATTGAAAGGAGAAAATAATTTACGTTTAGGTTTACTTACCTCAAGATCCAAATCTATTTACACACAGCTTTAGTTTCCCCTGCAGATTAAATGAATTAAACCTTACCAAAGAAAATTCAAGATAGAACAGGAAAAGATCATAAAACCAACAGAGCTAGCAATGGGACTCTTACTATGCTAACACAAACATGGGCAAATGTCCTGTGAGAGTAGGATTATGACACTACTACTATACAGAAATCCTTCCCTGTATTAAAAAACGAATTCAATCATCTGTAGTACACAGAACAAAACAGTACTAGCTTTTGGGGTAGAAGAGGCAGAAGTGCAAGTCTACTGCACTAAATGCATTGAGTACAACTTCTGCCAGCTATGAAAACATCTCGGTGATGCCAGTTTTCAGTTGCCATTTTGTTGCCTTTACAATACACTGATCCCTTTAATTGGCTTTGGCTGGAGAAAAGAGACAGGCAAGAGCTGATCCAGGCTGCCTTGAAGTCAGTATGAACCTTTCCACTAACATCAGTGGCCTTTAAATAAAACTCTCTTGGCATCTATCCACTCATTTTCTCTGTGCATGCAATTTAGGTAATTTGGCAAAATAATCCCATGCCCCCACAAACCTGAATTACCCCCCTTCTCTCCCCAAAACAAACCCAGAAAAGTAAACCTATTTCAGAGGGCAATACTTTCTCTTCCTCTAATTAAAAACATACCCTAACCTCTATCTAAATATTTACCATGGCACTTACTGGCTGACCACTAGACTTAAAAAACTTCCCAGTAGTGTCCTCCTACTTAGATTTGTGATCTAAAAAAAAAAAAGATGATTCTTCTTTCTTCTCTCATTCATCTTTATGCTCTAGTTAGGCTGGGAACTCCTTAAACCACCACTTTATTAAAAATATCTGGGCAGCACTGCAAAACACTTAAAAGCAAACAGGTTTAGGAAGCTCTTTTCATTGATGTATGTTGCCTACATAGAAAGTAAGGGGGGGGGGAGCATACAAAAATGGAAAATCATAGTTTTCCATTATACCTATTTCCATCCACATTATCTCTTCTTGACATAAGCACTGAATGTTCAAAGTCCTAATTTAGTTCAGATCAAGCTTCAGCAGCAATAACAAAATTCAAAATCACCATTATTCAGCAAGGCATTTAATGTCTTCTGGTTCATTTAGGCTTCTTAATTTATTGCTGTGAAAAGAAAATTTCCAACAGTTTCATTTTACTAGCACATATTTAGGCTTGAGAATTTTTACACTCCCTCTTCAAGGCCTTTATTCAAACTTTAAGTTCAGAAAGAGCTGGAATAATTTTATAAACTCACTCAAGAAGTCTTTAAATTTTTGCTAACTAGTCAAAGAAAACTGCAAAAATTCTTCCTAGAAAGCTGTATTACCAGTAATAGTATAAGGGCCATCAAACTGCACCTTAAAACTGCAAGTTAATTAGTACAAGAGATGAAATTGGTTCAAAGGACAATCACAGGGAAAGGATGATAAGCCCAGGCAAATAATAGAATCACAGAATGGTTTAGGTTGGAAGGGACCTTTAGAGGTCATCTAGTCCAACGCCCTGCAGTGAGCAGGGACATCTTCAACTAGACCAGGTTGCTCAGAGCCCCGTCCAGCCTGATCTTGAATGTTTTTAGGGATGGGGCATCTACCACCTCTTTGGGCAACCTGTTCCAGTGTCTCACCACCCTCATCGTAAAAAATTTCTTCCTTGTATCTAGTCTGAATCTAAACTAGGTTTTTAGTTTAAAACCATTACCCCTTGTCTTGTCACAACAGGCCCTACTAAAAGGTCTACCCCCATCTTAATAGGGTCTCCCAGAGCCTCTTCTTCTCCAGGTGGAACAACCCCAACTCTCTCAGCCTGTCTTCATAGGAGAGGTGTTCCATCCCTCTGATGATTTTTGTGGCCCTCCTCTGCATCCGCTCCAACAGGTCCATGTCTTTTCTGTGCTGGGGGCTCCAGAGCTGGACGCAGAACTCCAGGTGGGGTCTCACCAGAGCGGAGTAGAGGGGCAGAATCACCTCCCTCGCCCTGCTGGCCACGCTGCTTTTGATGCAGCCCAGGATACGGCTGGCTTTCTGGGCTGCGAATGCACATTGCTGCCTCATGTCCAGCTTTTCATTCACAAGTACCCCCAAGACCTTCTCTGCAGGGCTGCTCTCAATCTTTTCATCCCCCAGCCTGTATTGATACCAGGGGTTGCCCCGACCCAGGTGCAGGATCTTACACTTGGCCCTGTTGAACCTCATGAGGCTCACAGAGGCCCACTTCTTGAGCTTGTCCAAGTACCTCTGAATGGCATCCCATCCCTCAGACATGTTAACTGCACCACTCAGCTTGCGGTCATCCACAAACTTGCTGAGGGTGCACTCAATCCCACTCTCTCTGTCACTGATGAAGATATTAAACAGTACTGGTCCCAGTACAGACTCCTGAGGGACACCACTCATCGCTGGTCTCCATCTGGACATTGAGCCATTGACCACTACTCTCTCGATGAGACCATCCAGCCAATTCCTTACCCACCAAACAGTCCACCCATCAAATCCATACCTCTCCAATTCAGAAAGGAGGATGCTGTGGGGGACTGTATCAAAGGCCTTATAGAAGAAGTCCAGATAGATGATATCTGTAGCCCTTCCCTTGTCCACTGATGTAGTCACTCCATCATAGAAGGCCATTAGTTTGGTCAGGCAAGACCTGCCCCTGGCAAAGCCATGCTGGCTGCCTTGGATCACCTCCCTGTCCTCCACCTGCCTTAACATAGCTTCCAGGAGGAAGATCCAGGGAGAGATCACATTCCATGATCTTGCCAGGCACAGAGGTGAGGCTGACAGGTCAGTAGTTCCCAGGGCCCTCCTTTCTACCTTTTTAAAAACCTGCACTTCTTGCTTTACCTGCTTGCTCTTCCAGGGTAAAAAAAGGCCATGACTGATTAGCAAACTATTTACATATTGCAAAAGTTCTGCTCGGAAGAAAAAAACTAGTACTTGAGATACAATAAAAAGAGACCCTTGTGAAACCTAAGTTTAAGAATTTATCTACTCAACTAACCACTGGAATACTTAGTACTATGATATGAAACAGTTAACAGAAGATTTCAGGACTATTGTTTCTAATCATACCTCCTTCAACTACATTACTATTCCTTCACACAAACTATTCTGCCTTAAGAATTGTCTGACCTGCAATTTCCCCTCAGAATAAAATAAAAATGATATTTTAAGTGTTTTGTTTATTCTCCCCTGAAATCCTTTGTGCTGCCCTAAAGGTGTAGAAAGAAGTGGGAAAGGACAACTAAAAGCCTCCTCGTCACCTGCATGTCAGAGGTTACATGAATTATATGTTTAAAATATTAACTATGTTGTCTGCTCAAACTTCCTCCAGCAACTGATTTTTCCCCACTAGGAAAATTAAGATTTTCACAGTGGAAAAGGAAATGGTGAATAACATCAGTTCTGCTGTTTATAACTATTGGCAGTAGTTGCCCTCTACCAGCACACTGAGGTTGCTGACGCTAGTACTATCTGTGCAATGCACATGAATGTACAGTATTAGGACATAAGCATTTATACTAATACATTTTCCACCACATCCAAACCTGATACTTTTGAATTTCAGCTAGTGATTTATTTTTACTTGTGGAATCTCCTACTGTTTTAGGATTTAAAACTGGTCTTAGTATGGGATAGGAAAAAAAATATGCAATATATCTGATTGCAAGGTACTGCATGGGGGGGAAACTAAGCAAGGGCCTAGTAAAAACAATGTGGAGTTTGTCTCTTGTGGTTAATGGTTGCTATCCAGTACAGCTCAATACTGTCTGAAGCTGACTACCATGAATGTTCTGTTACCACTGAATTGGTGGAGCTGGACTAGCAGTGATGAATTTTCCAAGCTGTAAAGTTCTAATCAGCACCCTTGTTCTGGAGCACAAACACGTTCTCCTTGAGTCCAACAATGCTGCATACTTTCTCTTTCATGTAATTTTAAAAATGCTAAATATACGACCTATAATACCAGTACTTAATAAGACAAAAGGAAGCAGGGCTTCTCTACAGCTTTCATATCTTGTGAGAGTCGATACTCCTCACTGCCCATCCAGTTCGTCTGCAGTTTGTCTTCTGCCACAGCTGGGACATAATCAGCATATCTGAAGTCAGTACAAATTTTCCATCTGCTTCTGGGGGCACAGAACTACCTCCTGAAGAGTAGGTGACATCTTTAAACAAAAAATAGAACATTATTAATAACTCAGTCAAAAATTGGGTATAATGTCTCCTAGAGTTCAAAAGTTGGAACTTAGAGAAGCAACTCATAAGGAAGATGTGAAAGGTCTTAAACAAATATAAGTAGTGATGTAAAAATGTGGTAAAATACAATAGACTTTCCTTGGGGCTTTCACCTATTGTACTGATTCTTCCAAAATTCATGGCCATCCATAGAAGCTCAAACTTTCTGATCAGCAACAATTAAACAGTAGTAAAAAAAAAAAAATTAGGCATAAGACACTGTAACAACAATCTAAAAGGATAGCATATACCCTTTAGTCTTTCCTGTGCATGTAATGCCCAAGTTTTTCTTTTTCTGACTTCACTTAATGCATATAAAGAACAAAACACAAATTTATTACAGACTTCCTAATCTTCTTTCAACTGTAAACAGATAGACAGAAAATAATCTGCCAGCCTCATAATTTTTATGTCTGTCATGTACAACTAACAAGCTTATTGCAGATACTGGACCATGGAAAGTAAGGGAAAAAAAAAAAACCACCAGAATTTAGAAAAAGACTGTTTGCTCATTTTTCAAAACAAACAAAAAAAAGCACCACTATTCCAGTTTCATCTAGCTCCTATCCAGGTCTTCTGAATAAAAAGAGAGTTTGCAAAGCAGCCTGCTTAGGTATTGCTGAGTTTATTATGTGTATAACTAGAGAGAAAATTAATGAATTTGCTACGCTGCTGATGAATTTTGTCAAAGTATCTGCTGAATCAGACAAAACCACTCTTCTCTCTCTCTCCCTCACCCACTCCACACTATGAGCTACAGCCAATAACCCTTTCCTAGAAAGATATTGTAGATTTTGTTTTTCCTAGTAGCCTCAGGCAAAACAAATTAATGAGTGAAGAGCTGGCATAATACACACTCCTACAGAACTTGCATTTTAATGCAGAAATACATGTTGCTGCAGCTGCTACCTGCCAGGTTCCTGTTCTCAGCTTCAATAGCTCTAAGCCTTGTTTCATATTAAAAGCACCATGACCAAGCACAAGGTTATGTACTTCTGTTAGGAAAGGAGGAGCTGGATGTGTTTTGTTCTTTGGAAGCTTAAATCCTGTCTGTGTTTATATCCCTGATACTTGTAAGGGACAAAAAAAAGTACAGTAATACATGAACAGAAGGAACCAAAATCAATACAAGATTTCAAGAATTTTACAGTATTTTAAAAAGTATTCAAGGAAGTTTCTTCTAATGGTCTAAAGAGCTGTCAGATGAAGTGGGGGAAAAAACACTTTGGAGAAACAGTAGCTAATGATCCTTCAGAGCAAGTAAACAAGAATCTAACAGAATTAAAGTAGAGCTACTGTGGTTATGAGAAACCTCCAGACGTTGCCAAATTTTGAAGCCTTCAATTAGAAGTCCTCAGTTTAAGATCACCACCTGTTTACATACCAATTATCACAGGAAAGGGAATCCAAAACATCTCCCAGCTCTGGAGAAGCCACCACACTGCTACATTTGCATCTTATGACACTTGGGCATCTGCTTTTAAGCTTCCTTTGATCCAAGTAAGTTGCAGCCCTAGATTTTTCTCTTGGTCTCCTGGGAGTACTTCCTAGACACCAATTTTCTAATTTCTTCCCAGAAGTTCTCACTATTTATACCAGAACTTTTGCAATTCTGTTATGATCATTCCATAAATCAGCGATACATTACATTTTTAATATCCCATCGTCCCAAAGCAATGCACTGTCAGTCAACAAGATTTCTTCTTCTGTTCAGCACCCTCAGAAATATTTTGACCCAATGTCAGTGTTCTCTCAGCAGCAGTAGGCTACCTTTCAAGAGTAGTTTCACACACATTTTCATTCCCAAATCAGTGGTGAAGAACTGTCACGGAAAAGCAGTAAGACCAGGTGACCAACTATCTTATTGACAGCACCTTTACTCCACAAAAGAGGCATGCGTCTCCAGCTCTCCTTGGGTTCACAGCTCACCAGAAACCACTGTCTCCCTGATGGACACTTCTCCCAAATAGTTGTAGCTCCAGCTCAGCACTGGCCCCAGTGCACAATACTCAGAAGTATACTTACCTGCTGCCTTTGGCACCTGTACTTTTGAAAGCCCAGTGTTTCTTCCCACTCTACATATATTAATCATTGTGGAGATTCTTGCTTTCTCCTGTCCCACAGCTGAAACAGATCCATTGCCTAATAAAGCATAATCCTTTATTCTTCCTTGTTTTAACATCATGTATTTATTTGTCAGTTTCTGCACCTCTCAGGATCATAACCAGTTGTTCCACTTATGGAGAAATTCTACTGCTTCACACTCCTTTCCAGGGAACAGAGTGGTTGTATTGATATCCCTTGACTTTATACATTGTATTGCCCCAATGCACATCCACACAAAAGGGAAATGTTAAAGCTTGAGCATAAGCCTTACTGGCTTACACTGCTAGTAAGGAGCGCGAACTCCAGCAGCTGATCAATCACAGCTCACACGTTTGCCTTTAAAACCACTCTCAGTGCCAGCTATGCAATGTAGTCTACATTCTTACCTAGCTCTATACCATTATTACATTACAGACCTATAATAATAGGACAGGTTCAGACAAATACAGCAGTGATAGGTGAAGTATAAAAACTAGAGAAAAACTGAATGCTACAAAAAGGGTGAGAATGCAGTCTTGATGGACAGTCTAATCACAGATCTGCAGTCATAGTAATTTTTGACCAGGCAGTTTGACGAGGGGTATTTTATCACTTCAAAATACACATAAAAAGTACATCCGTCATTCTCCACAAAAAATATTTCCTGAACAAATAATCCCTTACTGGTGAAGAAAGTAGATGGTATCCTAAACTAGAACTGGGGTGTTTTTTAGTTGTTGTTGTTTTGGTGTTGGGGGTGGGTGTTAAGTAATCAGAAAAGAAACAGCAACTCCCCTTCAAGTTGTGTTTAAAGAATCACAATAACTACAATCAATTTTTTTCCAAACGTACCCAATACATAGCTTGGGGAAATGTATTCAGGTAGAAAGTTTGAAAATAAAGTAATTTTTATCACTTCAATGTGAAGTATGGAGAAAAAAAAGAGTCAACAATTCAAATTATGCTAATTTCTTTTAATGCTTAAATAACCTGTATCTTACCACCAACACCAAAAGGCATCACAGCATGATCAATTCTATTTAAGATTTGTAAGAAACCCGTTTTTCTTTTCACAGCAAAATTGTCCTTCCTAGATGACACAACATAAATAATAGTAAGATAGAACATTCTAATAAGCAGATACTAATGCTAGAAAAACACACTCACTACACTGGCATTACTAATAGTAGGGTATGTCATCTAGCTGTTTCCAGACTTTTTCGCTCACCTAATACACAAAGTATTCAAGCATCAAGTTACTGAACTCCCAGATACCACTAAAAAGATTTGTGTTACACAGGGTCTGACAGGGCACAGCTTGAACATCTTCATACGAAAGGAAAGAGATGAAAAGAAGACAGCTTGCACCTCAAAACAAGTTTGCAAAGTTCCCCTCTCTTAGCAACAGCAATACACTGATGCCCACTGATGCACCCTCATCCAAAACTTATCAAACAAGTCTTTAGTAAACTATGCTCCAGTGTTGTTGAGCATTAAAAAAAATACATATATCTCCTCTATATCTTCAAAGTTGTCAGTGGTGTCCCATGTAAGCCCTTCCAAGTAAAAAAAAACAAAACCAACCAACCAACCAACAAACAAACAAACAAAAAAAAAACAAACCAAAACAAAAAAAAACTCGATAACTTTGCATTTCACTCTGCTTCCAGCCGGTCCTTCATTCACATGCATGCAAGAATGAGTGTGTAGAAAATGAAAGACTACAAGAACAGTAACTACAGGCTTGTCTTCAAATTCATACGATGTAAGACAGAAGCACGTCTCAGCTGTCATCAGTGGTCAGGTTTTGTCACTCATGCTTTTTTAAAAGACATGTTAAATGACTGATAGCACAAGCAAATACCCAGTATCAACTAACATGTGAACCGATTTATTTACACTGCTTACCAAAAAACAAATACAACTGTAATCCATCTATTCCAAAAATCCTTTCGGAAGTTACTGAGATCACTTTTGAAATATCAAAGCCATAACAGGTACTGTGTGTCTAGACCTGCTTAGGACTGGTCTCATATCCACCCACCTCACTGAGGGCATTTCTAATTACTTTTTATACATATGGCAATTTCAGTTTTTTCCCAGTCTTCCTGCCACCCAGATTCAAGAAGTTTGTTTTATTTTAAAATGTCAGCTCTGCTACTACCCTGTAAAGACACAAATCTGAAAGAAGTATTGCTTTTGAGAAGGTCAGTAAAGTGTGTGCATGCAGATGTCACCTGTGCATCCTAAGACAGCCTGTCTACAGGTAGCAGAGCCAGAGAGAATTACTTCAGGATTAAGCACTGCCCTTCTGGACCTGTTTGGATTCTCTCAGCAGCACAGTGCATCCTGAGACATTGCTGTGTTCTGCTGCCCTCTCAGCACAGCTGCCCAACTGGCAGCAGCAGAATAAAAACAAATGTAGTTCTGTTCAAACAACTTCTTTATCTCCATCACCTTCCAGTTCTGTTATTTTGTCTCTTCCATTTGGCTCCGTAGGAAGAAATCAAGACCTTGTCCTTCAGATAAGAGGGAAGGACCTCTTCTGGCCATCCCTGGCTAAAGATACAAAAACTCAACAACGGTCAAGAACAAAGAAAAACAACCCTGATATGCCAGTTTGCACCTTTCCCCATATAAAGCAACTTGGTACTGCCGAGGGGCAGCTTGACACCGACAAGCCTGTAACAACAGTCGGAAAAGCTGTAAAAAGGGCAGCACTCTGCGGGGCAGCGCCTTTGCAGGGCAGCGCAGACGAGACCGGTTCCCGCTGGCCGCCCGCCTGACACCCGTCCGGAGCTCAGGCTCGCTCCTCACCATCCGTTTGTTACTGTGCCATTCCCACCTCCACCCCAGAGCCCGGCACGCCCGAGGAAAGCGCCTCCAACAGCCACCTGCTCCACGGGCTGCGCTGGCCCCGACGGGGACAGGGCTGCCGCCGCCGCCGCGGAGCCCCGGAGCCCCGCGCCCACCGGGCCAGCTGCCGCCCCNCCCAACGGTCCCCAACGGCTGCTAACGGCCCGGGACGCGCCGCCCGCCCGCTGCCAGCACCTGGACCCCGCACAACCCCGCACCGTCCCGCTGTTACTGTCGGCGCTGGCAGCCACGGAGCCTCTTCCCCCGCCCCGAGCCCTCGGCGAGAAGTGCCCGGCCCCCTCCGGGGCCAGCCGCGTCCCGGCGGAGCCGGTGTCCCCCCGCGAGGAGG
>VZTV01042329.1:0-10551 GCA_013400875.1 Anhinga rufa | reverse complement strand
GCAGAGCATCCTGGCAAACAGATTTAAGGAGCATGTAAATCTTCCTTGCTGTAACTGGGGAAAGCTGTTTAGGGGTGTGAAGTGTAATTAATCCAGGTTTTGAAATAGCTTGAGCTCCTCACCTCTGAGTGGATCTCAGTGGAAAGCACCTGCAGAAGTATTCAAAATTATTCTGCTGCCCAACTGTGTGTTCTGCTGTCTGGCACCGTTTGGTATGGTANGTTTGGTATGGTATGCAAGTCAGACCTGTAACTGTTGGTGGATGGTGTCTTGTGTATTGTTCACTGCATAGCATGGGTTCACCACCAAGTAAACTGACACAGAGGAATGTACGACCCATTGTTATATCGTATTACTGTGGTGCTGATGTACTGTGATTCATTTTAAAAGGCCATCAAATAATGACATCAAGACTTCAAGCTGGATTTGTCTTTTATCCATCAGGAATTTGGGATAACAATTATCATTAATGTTATTCCCTCAGTGCTAACAGAAAGTTATTGCATCTGAAACTCTTTACTTACAAAATAGACAGCTATTAAAAATACATTAATAATATACAGTGACTGTAGGCATATGCCTTTTTAAAAGACTTAAAGCATCTTCCCTCTATGGCAAAGACACATGACTTCTTGAAGCTACTTACAAAACAATCTCAATTTAATTAGTCTAGATACAGTTTTCTTAACAATAGCTGCTTGCAAAATGAGCTACCCTGCATGTTGTCATGAGGTAGAATATTGTTCTGGTATGTTGATTGCCTATTCATTGCGTCTCCCAGAGGATGCTGGAGTTAATTACTTACCTAATGCCTGACCACCAGTCAGGTTTACTTTACCAGGTCTGAAACATCAACAGTAATCTCTGCAGCATAGAGATAGCCTAGGACTAAAATATACAACAACCAGCAGATCCCAGGGAACAGCAGGATTTGACTAATAAGCAAGCACTGCACATATGGACAGAGAATTAACTGGCACTGGTTTTTATTTGAAAGTCTCCCAGGTATTGACTTGCAGATGGGTGGATGAATGCTGTGATGGATGAAGGTCACATATAGGACTCTGCTTCTAACCTATCTTGCTTTTCTGGAACACCACACCGTAAAGGCATAATAGCACTAGCTGTTTCTCCAGTCATTTGGGGTTTGGATTTTCATTCTCTGTTTCCAGGTTTGTCTGAGTTATTAGACTTCTAGGTAAACCCATAGCATTTAGTATCCAGGTATTACATATACAGCTTTACCAGTTTGTTGTTTTAAAAGCTCGTTTGCTATTGGAAATAGTGCTTGCAAATTGTATTTCCTAATAACAGGATCTGATGCTCTTCCTGAGTAAGACTTTGACTTCTTGAAGTTTTTTTGTCCATAAGGAAGTGACCTTTGTTGATTCTAGCAAGTTAGTTTGCAGCATTGTCTCCTCAAATCCACTGCAATAGCTATAAAATTACTGCATTCTTCAACCATGTTTTTTGCTTCTATATGAAGATTACTCATATGTTCTGACTAACTGATGGACAGTTAGGTGTGCCCTTGATGTATGTTAAATATGTGTATATACCCATATATAACCTTAAAATAGCTATCAGAGGAAAGGAATTTTTTTTTACAAACCCCCTTATGCTGGTTTGTCAAATTATTTCCTGTCAAAAGCTGTTTTCATCTCTCCGCATTAAGCCTAATTCTCTGCTTTTCTGCCAGAGTTCAAGGTAGCTTCTTTGTCTTTTTTTTTCCTCTTATGTAAGTCCACGACACACTTCAAATTACAGCTAATTTTTTCTCATGCAGTAGCTAAAGTTTGTTGACATGTTTCATCTGCACAGTGTTACAGTGGTTTTTTTTTTAAGCTTATCTTTATTAAATAAGCTCTGGTGGCAGCAAAAGAAATCCAGTTAGCTGTTAAATTAAACAAACTGTTGCTCTCAGTAATTTGGTGTTTGCAGTTCATACAGGACAAGAATAAATTGTGTTGGTCCCCAAATAAAGATTGAAATCTGTGTCACATATGTGGCTTCAGATTCCCTCTGCTTCCCCCCCGCCCCTTAGGGAATGAAAATCCTTGCCACCTTGAAATTATCAAGGTCCTCAGAAGTGTCTGAAGGATAATGAAGAAGATGGGGTTTTGAGGGGGAGGACGGAATGTCAGAAAGACATAATTCAGCCATGACAGATAAACAGACAAAAAAAAATATTGGATGGATTGGCCAGCAAGAGTGGAATCCTTGTCTCTCAGGGCTATGGAAAGAGTAGCTGTGAAGATGTGGTTTAAGCACAGCTCAGAAAGCATCTTGTATCTGCTTCTAGCCCAAAAAAGCTGGGGGGGGTGGTGTGGGGAACAGGCGTTGGATGTTATCTGCATTTGCTACCTAATGTCTCCATGATTACACTTTCTTGTATAGAATTAAGGACACTGTTAAGGACATAACTATGGTAAGGATAATGTTAATTCAAAAATTTGAGTATAAAACAAGGCCACTTGAAGTCCTTTTAAGGACTCTATTGTACTGGCCTTTTCACACATCGGTAGTAATTTTCTCCTCAAAAATTAAACGTTGGTTCTAAGAGGATACATAGGAGGGTTTTTTATCTGTTGCTTAATGTTGCAGTTTCATTTATGTCCAAAAATAAAATACTACAACAAATACATTACTTTTACATATTGTTGTTGCAGTCTGTTCCCTATTTAAGGAAAGATTGACTTCTAGATATATGTCAGTGCTACTTTAAATCAAATCCTTTTAGATTTTGGCAGGTTTGTTTTTGTTTTGTGGGTTTTGTTTTTTTTTTCAGGTGTCATCTTTATTTCTTCTTCAGATACTGTGTGTCTCCCCTAGTTGTAGGTGCTGAGAGGCAGAAGTGGCAGGAGAAGCTCTCAGCAACTGCCTTCTTTCTGCACTTGTGCTGGTCAGCAGGAGGTCAGGTGCTTTAATATGTAGAAGTGACAAACCCTAAAGTTACAACCTGTTCACAATATGCAGTTTCTTCTCACCACAGAAGGTGATGGCCTTTCCATGCTTGGTCTAACAGAACTAAGGGAAAAAAATTTCATTCAGTGCATTTTGTCCGCTTGTTTGTTTTGGTGCTAGAAAAAAAATTATCAATGGAAAAATCACAACAAAGCTCCTGTGGAAATGCTGTAGAGATTTTGTGTAGAGGTAAATCATGCTGACTGATTTTTCTATTCATCTGTGATTTTTAAAAAGCCACCTTGTTTCTGATATTAAAAATATATTAGAACATTTAAAAATACGTTTCTTTCAAGGTAATATACTGGGGTTTTTAAACTTTAATTCTCAAATTAATTTGGGAATTCTCAAAGGGCTAAATAGAGGGTTTTCTGAATTATAAAATCCAGTAACTAAAAATCAAATATAAATTGAATGCGAGTTGAAACAAGACTGTATTTCAGAGTTTATTTTCTCAGAGACTGTGAGAGAAGGATTTCTGAAGTTAGTTTCTAACCTGCCTGGAAATGCTTGGATTAGTATGTCTGAATGTTTTTTAGTAGGTTCTTGTTTCTTTTTCTTCCCTAATTATTTTTTTTGTGTATCCCCCCTCAACAGGAAACAGTCCTCAAGACAGTCCTAGGAATTTCTCTCCCAGTGCCTCAGCCCACTTTTCTTTTGCACGAAGGTAAGAGGTTGTTTGTAGCACGCAGCATGCATTTTGCATAGAGGAAGTGTTGTTGGACCCAGATATTAAAAGGTGATTGCAAATACATCTGGCAAGTCTATCACTCAGAATGACAAGTGTTATCTCATTTATGTAAACTCTCCTAAACCTCAGATGCAACAAAGGTGTACTGGATGATTGATAGAATGCAATTATACTTTTTTGAATTAAAAAAAAATTACTAATAGTAATGCATCCAATTCAGACACTTACCTCCTCATCCATTGAGATATGGGGAAATTTTGAGCTATGTCTAGGTTTTTTCTTATTTATTTTTTTTTTACTTAACAATATAAGAAGTACATTGCCTATAAAAGCACTGTTATAGAGGTCCCAAGTTCAGGGCCTGATTTCAGTGGCAACAGCAATACTGCCACCATACCCTTAATACCTGACCTTGACCTGTTTCACTGTCTGTACCACTGAGACAGTCAGCTCTGTCATAGGAGTGTTGTGAGGATTAATTAATGCTAGTATAATTTTTGAAGATCTAAAGTGAATTTGAAGTGATCTATGAAGTAAATTATTATTAAATGAACCGTAACCAAAGTTGATAGCTTGTCATGGGAGACTGCCTGTTCGTGCCAGTGTGGTTCCCTATCACTTAACACCTTGTCAGCCTAGCTCAACTAATATGTTCATTAACTGTAAGCCTGGGAGGGTAGGCAGAGTTTATATGTTGACCCAAGAGTATATAGACAAAAAATTAAATAGGAATGCTATGGCTTTCTTTGTCATTAAGTAGTGCCAGGCATGTAATTGTTAGTTGCATTTGGAATGAGACAGCATTTGCCGCTATAGCTTTACTTCCTTTATTTTGGGAGCTCAGTAAAATAGCATACAAAAGTAAATGCTAGGAAATGGCTTCACTCTTTTTAAAAGCTGCAAAGGGGAGAAAAACTTCAGTTGTGCATTCCTTATTTGAGTCTAATTAATCTGTGACAGAAGATCTTGTCAATCTTTCTAATAGGATATGATGTCACTTTCTTAATCAACACCTTAAAGTTGAGTATTTCTTTTTAATCTACTTCCTCTTGATAGTATCTTTAAAAAAAGGAAAGCTATCACTTCATAGATTACATTTGTTTGTAAGCATATTTTTAGAAAGATTCATTAAAATAGAAGTAACTTATAACAGAAAAAGCACATGTGAAAGACCGAGCATTACTTAGAAATACAGCAGGCAGGAAGTAGTTTTCCTTTCCCACCCATAATCAACAAAAAGTTTAAATAGCAAAAGTTTAAAAGCAAACTTTTAAAATTCAGGAGGAAAAAATGAATTTGTATACCAGTGTTTCATTTGGATTTTGGCCATTTTTAGAGCCCTGTAATGGGCTCTAAATAAATTATTTACTTAAAGGAATGTTAACACAAGAAGTTTCTGTGATTTCAAAATATTTCACCAGTTCACAGGATTCAAGAAACTTCTTTGGAGCAATTTTCTATGGAAACTGATTTTGTTCTGTGTTTGTTGTGAAAATGCTTGATGACATTTAAGTTTAGAGCATCGTTAATGTAGAATTTTCATATGAATTTGGTATGTGTGTTGTGGTTGTCTTCATATAACCTGTGATAGGATGCATTTTGGAGGTAAAATGACCTGTGGCTAATGAGAGCAGTTCTCAGACTTCTAACTTTATGCCTTTTCTGTTATGTTTTGTAAATTTAATGATGATACAAAGGAAGGGAAGGACTGTGCCTGTATGTGATAGACCAGGTTGAAGGAGCAGAGGTGAGGTGGTATAGGTGTATGGATATTACTTTTCTATCCACTCTCCCCCAGTCAGTGGGGATGCCAAAAACCTGGGGAAATGTGAGGAAGGGACGGAAAGGCAAAGGAAATGGTTTGGAAGCCTCCTGTGGGAAAGGAGGGCTTCCCAGTGTAGCCATTTCTCATCAGCTGCTGGCCAGACCATGCAGTGGTGGCAGCAAGGGGAGCTGCAGCAGGAAAGTGGCCCTCTGCCATGCTGCCAGCCAGCACAATGGGCTGGAGGCAGCCTTCCCCAGGCCCCTTGGCAAAGAGCAAGAGTGCCACCTTCCTCTGCCCGCATCTGGTGGGGTGATCAATGCCCAGGAATAGCCTGTCCCTCTGGTAGCCAACGCTTAGGCCTCTTCTGCTGGTATGTTCAAGTCTGGCATCTATAAGCCCATGTGTTAGTGAAACGTCCTGCTTTCCAGAGCTGCTGGGAAGTGGGTAGGACCCCACTGTAGGGCAGGGACAAGAGGTGTATGAGAGTCCAGGACAAAATGTTGTATGGGCTTGCTACCCTTTTTTCCCTTTATGGATGCCTCCTCTTCTCCCATCTTGGCTTCCCAGATAACTCTGTGATATCCCATCCCCACCCTCAATGGCCCTTCTGTGCAAGAATTGCTGTGTGATTCAGGAACCATGTTTGATACTAGTTATTCAGTAAGGAAGTACTGTATCTCACAGCTGCAGAATATAGGGTTCTCACCCATGTTTAAATACCTGCCAAGTTCTTTCAGCTGTGAACATATTTAGCTTGTGCAGCTGAGCCAAAATGAAGAGAAAACTCCTTTTGGAATTGTTCATTCATCTGGAGGTAGTTCATGCATACCTGGGGGAAGAGGAGAAGGGAGGAAAATTAATGAGTTAAAAACAAAATTATGGAGGAGGAGGTTTTTTCCAGAGTTCAGTCTTTGGTACAGTCAGCAGCCCCTCTAGCACATGTTCTCTTTATATTTTAACACTAATTATGTACCGTAGTTTATTTTCTCACACTGTATGTACTCAAAGTCCCAGAGACTTAGATTGTAGCTTGTGGATGGATAAATAGGAGTAGGAGATAAGGTGTTAGAATGGAGAGAAGCAATCGTGGTTTTTAGACAGTTAGCTTGAGGGGTGGGTAAGGAAGCTGCATCAAGAGGTTTAAGGTTCCTGATTTGGCATGACTTCAGTTCTCCTTTATGGAATTATACTTTTTGTGTAAACCAGACTTGAGAGATTATCTTTGTACTGGCTGTAAAACAGAGCTTCAATTCTCCTTTTTCCTTTCCTCCACTATCATACTGTTTGTTAATAAAACTTGTCCTGTTTTGTTATTTATGTATTATTTTGCCTTTTTTAACATTTGATACACTTGTACTCCAGTCATGGGCACCGAAATGACAGGTAAATGTTTAAATGTTTCCTCCTCAAAAACCCAAACATGGCTCCCATAGTTGTTTTTTGGTTTGTCACTTTGAATGTTCAAGTTCCATGTTGTCTGTGTGTAGTATACCTCAAGTGGTAAAAAACACAAATTGGTTTGGGTTATGATGTTTTGTTTTGTTAATTCTGAGTGAGCATGACTTCTGCTGTGAAATTGTTTTTCCTGATTTATGTATCTAACACTTAACAAGTTTGTTTTTAGCTAATCATTCTTTGCAGTTACTTGACATTAGCCTGCTGCTTTGTTGGTATCCTGTACTGATGTCACTTAAGATTAAGCTCTACCCTTACATTTCAAGCTGACTGTGATGGTTATTCTGTGGTTTGCATTTGTTTACAACTTTTTAATTTGCTTCTCATTAATTTTCATCTGATGGACCTGAGAGTTGTGAAGACTCCCTGTGTCCATTTCTATGTGTAATAGTGAGACACCAATTCTGTGGAGCTGTTCATTCACTTTCTGGTTGTTTCATCTCATAGATTTTTTTTTTTAACTAGAAAAACACACTAGAAAAAAAAATCCGTAAGCCTAAGTCATCCTTGCTGAATGCTTGTTTATTGTGGTCCCCTGTGAAAGTTTACTCTTTATTAAAAACCTTGTTTGTATCATGCTTTTGGAATGCAATTTTACACAGTAATACTTCCACAGATGTTTCTGTATTAGGATACTGCAGTGTTCATTTGACTAACCTTGGTTTCACAACAGGACTGATGGTCGCCGCTGGTCTTTGGCTTCTCTCCCTTCTTCTGGCTATGGTACAAATACACCCAGCTCAACTGTTTCTGTAAGTATCCACTTTGCTGTGTTGATAGATTTCTGTTACATGCTGTATCTTCCCAAAATGTAGCTTGCTTCTCTTAGGAGAAGGCAATGTAGGTTTTGTTAGTGTTGATAGACTGAATTATTATGGGACACAAAACTGCTTTATTTCACTGAAATAGAAGAAAACTTTAGGCAATATGTGCTTTCTTTAGAGGTATTTTCTGGCAGTTTGTAGTGTTTAACTGCCCCCTTCTGATCTGTGGGGCAGTAGGAGGGGAGACATACTGCCTTACTTTTAACCATATGGTAGTTAGGTATCAGGTCTTAAGTGAGACTGCCTTGTTGATGAAAAGAAAGACAAACTACTTTGACATGATTCATCCATCCTAGGTTAGACTGCTGTCTTAAGATGGGATGAATCACACATTTGCCTGTCTTTTTTCTTTGGCAATAGTGAGATGTTAGCGCATGATAATAGGTTAGATAATTAGCATTTTAGATGGCTGTAATTAGAATAGAATAATCCTTTAGGATACGTAGTAGGGTAAATATAAGTCTAATCTGTTAGAGCAATCCTTACGATGTGACCTTGTATCAGACCCCCTGCCATGCATGTACCATCTGACTTGAGATGTGCACCATGGCAGTGCATGAGATCCTGCTTCAATTCTTAAGAGCTAGGCAGTGGGAGAAGTATGAATCTGTACTTTTGCACAACTAGCACACCTATATACTGGTGAGGAAGTACTGGGTCATGTTACAACCTGGAACTAAGCTGTCTGTTGTGATATTCACACCTGAGAGTCTGGGAAGATAAAGCTGTGGAGGAAGCCTGCTTTGGAAATAGCAAATAGTTGGCATTTCGGCAGTTACGTTACATCTTTTGCAGTAAAGGTCTTGGTCCTTGTAGGTCCAACTGTGACTCTTCAAAAATTGTTTTGTATCCTCAGCCTTGTTTTTTACATTTAAGGTTGTATCATTGATGACAGTAGTGTTTTATGAATGATACATACTACGGGACTCCTGATACTGGATTTAAAAAAAAATGTTTCTTTTACAATTTAAGTAAGCTTTCTCTTCCCCTGGGTGTGTTCTGTTTCTCTTGAGATAGTTGAGTTCCATGTCTGCTACACTGATGAAATGCGACCATTTTATGTTATGATTAACTCTTATTTTAATTTTGTCCACAAAGGCTTCTGGAAAGTCAAGTTAATTCTTGCTGACTTCAAAGCAGGTTGAGGGATTTCATGTATCTTAAGAACTGTTCCTCAGCAGCGCTGATTTTTGGCCTCTGCTTTCCTTCCTGTGTAGATCTTACTTTTGCCAAGCAAATTGCTTGGTTTCACATTAATTCCCTAGCCCCTTTCCATAGTGCATGTTTGTGCACCTCTTGTTAGAACTAGATCAAATATGCTATGCTCTTCACTTAAAATATATTAACATAAAGGAGGTTATGCCAGATAATAAGTAATTGCCATAGCAACCCCATCATTGTTATAAGAAACAGGCTTGTGCTAGAAAGGAAATGAAAAGCTGTGTCAGAAACATATCAAAACACAGTTTTAATTTTCAGTCCATACTCACGTCTTTTCTTTTTGACATCTTTGAGTTTAAAATAGTAATTGTAGTTTATATACTTCTTTCCCACTTAAGTTTACTAACTACTGTATGCATGCTGAAATGTGGAGCAGTTTTACATCATTTTTGCATTTCTTATGAAAAAGCATAGCACTGCCATTTATTGACTTAGGTATCTTAACTTCCATAATAGATTGTTGTTGAGTGGTCCCTTGATATTTCCTGACTGCACGACATTGATACAATGTTAAAATAGATGTCTTCCCTAGCATTGAATAAACAGTTTCTGACTTGTGGAAAGAAACCTGTTTTTCCAGTAAATAAGTTTAGAATTTTGTTGAAGAAACCAGCAGTGGAGAATTCATGCCATATATTTCTTATAGTTAGGGGGTTCCCCCCTTCCCGCCCCACCCCTCGCCCCCCCAAGAAACCTCTACTGCTGCTGAGCCCTGCAAAAGCGCTGGGGCAACCTCTGACTTTTCAATCTAGCCACTATTTCTTTGCTTCTTAGTAGAGGTGCTTTTCACTTTCTTTTTTTACCCACTGAATGATACATTTGAATCAGAAAATGAAAACTGGAAGTGTGCCCATCTAATTGGTTTCACGTACTTCTTCAGAATCTGAAACAGCTAGCACTGTGCAACCTCTTCCTCCGCATTCTTACACATTCTTAGAGGCAATGGGAGACCACTTCACACACAATAACCTAAGTGTACATACAGAACGATCCCTCTTCAGTGCCAAATAAAATTCACATTAATCCAGAGTTGTATTAACTGGAGATCAGAAACAGTTTTTACATCTAACAACAGAGCACAAATTTGACCTTTACAAGCTACTGAAAGTCAAAGCGGGCAGAAGGGTCTGTGGTAATTGCAGTTATGCTCAGGTGAGCGTAGCTCAAGATTTCTTGTTAGCCTGTTTTTCTTTTTTTAATATTGAAAGTGAAGAGATTGATGAAATTACCAATTTAATGGAAGCTCATGGGTTTAGAAGTGGTACAAGTACCACATATACCAGTTCTCTCTTAAATGAAAGGATCTCCTGCTAAGATTATTTGTTTGAAAAGAAGCTCTTGCTGTGTTGTATTCTAGCAAAGTTGGATCAGATCTTGTCAGTTATGAGATGCAGTTGAGATAATTGTGTGCCTTCTAGACAACAGGCCTATAAAAATTATAAAGTAAGAGAATACTCAGTTGCATATTTTTGCTAGTAGAATATATTTTTGGAAGCTTATTTGGATGGGGGAATAGGGTAGGAAATGAGGAAAGAGACATTGGGGTTACATAAGCTGGTATTGGCTGCAAATTTGTCTTTCTGTCTTGGAAGAACAATTTGTGTTGCCATGATTATAGAATCATAGAATGG
>VZTV01042318.1:1544-16441 GCA_013400875.1 Anhinga rufa | reverse complement strand
ATATATATATATATTATTTTTTTCCCTCTCTCCCTTTTACTTACACTTTTTCACCTATGGCTTTCACACAATCTCTCTCTCTTGTTCTCTCTCTCAGCATTTTATTTCATCAGGTTTTAGGGATAATCTAAGTGCAGCCTGGCTTCCTTGGTACTGTGGGTGTATTAGTGTAAAAGTGGTGTGTAAACAACTGGTTCTTGAGAATATGGAGTAGAATGGATCTAATTTTTCCTCTGGTCCATACAGCCACAGTGTATTAACTCAACAGTTAATAGTGAATGGAGTGATAGCGATTCTTCTGCAGCCCGTCATTGCGACATGGAATAAATATTGAGAAATAGCAGTGGAGCTTTTTTTTTGAGTTAACTTTTGCTTAGACAGTTAACTCCATGAGCGGGGTGGGGGTTTGATCTCAGAACGTACTTTGTGAGGATGAGTCTGCTCTTGATTTTTAAACAACTTGTGTGTTAGTTAAACTTGTGCAGATAAATTCTGCTTTAGCAAAAACCCATGGCTTTCCTGCACTCGAAATTTGAGTTTTCCATTGCCTGAATCTGTGGGTTTTCCTAAATTCTAGTTAATTCATTTAGACAGCTTTCTAAGTAGCTTGCAATTTATGAATGGACTGAATTGTGCTTGTAATATAATGGCTTTCTTAATATTAAGAAAATAAAACACACATTTAAAAAGGTACTGGCCTGGATTAGTATTTTCTGTCACTTACATAAAATGTATTTGTCTTAATAATAGCATTGATTTTTATAGCTCTTATAACTACAAAAATAATTAAGAGCATGTCACTGAACTGAAGAGGGATGTTTCCTATTCACTTGAGAGTCCATTTAAATTACAAATGAAATAAGGAAAAAATGCCCTAAAAACTGATGTGTACATATTCGTACCGCAGTGAACAGATAGCAATTAGTGATAAGTGATTTGCCTCCAAGTCTCTTTGAATAACACATGACGCAAAGCTCAATACATAGCAAATAAGCTTAGACTGGCTGGAGAGAAGACAGAGAAGTTAATCTTCCCTCCAGGGCAATAATGTTCCAGGTGATATATTTAAAATGGATTTTGTCACATTAGGTTTTAATGCTCCCAAACAACGTGTTTCCACTTCTTTTTACCTTAGGAGACTCTTTCACAAATGATCTATTTAGCAAGGCTTGGACTTCCCTTGGAAGCTTGTGTCTTTTCTTTCCCAATGAATCAATAGCGTCAGTTAGGATTGATTAGTAAGGTCAAACTTGGGATTGCACCAGAAAGATATGAAACCAGAGAAGGTCATGGCACGAGCATCCAGTATTGACTCATTACGCTGTCTTAGTGGAGTATGAGAATTCACAGTAGTGCTACATCTGGAGGCAACTGAAATATTACACAGCAAATGTGTAAAAAAGCCAGTAACTGACCCAGAATTCAGTCCATTTGAATTGGAGACTCATAAGAAAGAGTGGACTCTTGACAACTGATTATCGATGAAATAATTTTCCAATTGATAGTTGAAGAACATTGCAATGGCTGTAATGAAGTCTCAGCTGTTTTGCTTTTTCCAATATGTACAAATTACTAAAGTTATTCACTGATTATAGAAGTTTTTTATATTGTTCTGTCAAATTTACCACCTTTAATGTTGACAACTTTGAAATCGTTTAGGGATTCATATAGATGTCTAAACTTATACTGTATTTTACTGAGCAACCTGTCTCAATAATATTTCATGGCAGAAAATTATTCATATATACATTTTTTTTTATTGATCGGTTTCAAATCGATTGTGTTTTATAGTCTTCAGCTTTTTCCAGTTCTTGGTTTTGGGTTTGATTATTTGGTTTGCTTCCCGAGAACTGTATTGTACAATTTGACATTACCTAGCAGAAATATATTTGAAGGCAGATTTTTTTCTTCTAGTTTGGCAGAAGCAGGAATACTGCATGTCAGTATTTCCCTGAGTATGTTTATTTTTCTGATGAACATCTTTTCCAGCTGAACTGGAAAACTTCAGACCAGATGTCCTGTAGTCTTGTCATAGCCAGGGCTTTGGTTAGACTGGAAAAATCCAGGTCCGCACTTGAACCACAGCGGGTCAACAGATCAGCTCTTGTGCTCCACAGTAAGCCCAAACAAATAAGAGACACTGAATATGACATATGCAGGTGTGTGTGTATTTCTGTCTAGGAAATCCAGGACAGAAATATGTGAGTTTTAATGATACGGTAAAAAATAAAAACAGCTGGAGCCTTAAAGGAGTGTTTTGTTGTCTCTCCTCAGAAGCAACTTTTATTCACCACATTATTTATGCGACTGATTTCTGTGATGTATTTCTTTCAAAGAGAGGAAGGCAGGGTGGTGGAGACTCTTGGCAAGTGAATTAAAATGTTGTAGGAAATCTGGGTGACTCTGGTGTGTACCCTTAAATTGCTGGCTGCCTCCCCGGGGGGCAGAGGCTTCCCTGCCCTCCCATGGCACGGCACCGGCTTGGCAGTCAGCCCTCTGTTTTCCAATCAGCAGCCCACTTTATCGATCCACCTGAGATCAATGGGGAAGTGCTGTGTAAAAAATTAATGGCAAGGTTAAGCCTTCACACTGAATGGCAAATGTGAAAGAAACTTAAAAAAGGCGGAAAACCAGAGTTTGGCGTTATTCCAGCATACATCTTATTACAGAAGGTCTTACAGGAAGCTGAAGTAGTCACTTATGCAGCCAGCGCCAGCTCACTCGCAAATCAGCATGGCAAGTTTGAGCAACGTATGAGCTCCTTCACCCCCTTCAGAGTCTACCAAGGGTATTTGCTGAATGCGACATACGGGCTGCCTCATTAAAACAGAATTACTTGCGTTGATTTGGATGATGTTGGGCTTCATTTCAAAAGCTGGAGATGTTGCTTTAGCATGGATGTTGAATAAAAGGACTTCAAAATTAAAAAATAAAATCACTGTAAAACTCCAGGAGTAAGCTGGCAATCAGAAAAGTACTGGCACCTTTCCGTGATCTGTAGCCTTATTGGAATAAATGCAAATCATCTTTGGGCTGAAAGTTGCACATGTGAAAGCTTTTAATTTTGTTAAAATGAATTACCTATAATTATCGTGTTGCTAATATGTAGAAGTAGACTACTAAAAGACACTGAATATTCACAGTAATTTACCATTAATCAAGGAAAAAAAACTTGAAAGACAGGTTAAAATCACATTACTGCAAAAGCAGCTTACATCTTACGTCGGTAATTTGCTGTGTAAAATTCAAAACAGAAATAACAGCAGTGTGAGACTGTGTATTGACAAAGTTTGTATGCAGGTGTTTCTTTCTTCAGCAATAAGGTCAGATAGGTGGTACTTAAGCAAACATAAAGGTGAAAGAAATAGTTGTCCCAAAATATCTGTAATCCAACAGGCATATATGAAAAATTGGTTTGCTAAGAGTTGTACGCCCTCCCAGGGCTGCTCCACTGTTCCCAAGGGGTGTGCAGTCTGTCTTTACAGCAAGTTGATATCAAATACTTAGAGGTGCTGTGGTGAAAAAAGGGGCCATGCATCCGTCTTCCCTCATTTTGGTGCCTTTCTTCCAAAGAAAAGGAGAGCAAACACAAACCACCGGTGCACAGTTTAGAGCCAGCACGGACTGTACCTCTCTGCATGGTCATGCAAAAGCAAAGGAGTGGTAGGTCTCTAGCATGTCTTGCAGTATTGTGGCCACCCTGATCTTTCACTATAGGTTTAGTTCACATGTTTTTGTTTACATTTCCTCCTTTCTTTAACAGTGGATAGTCTGGTCTTGGTCTGTACGCTGCCTGGAGCTGTCTGCTGGGAGCAGTGTGGTCCTGATGCTTGAAACGTTGGGTTTGTTGTACTGTGCATAATCACGTTAACCTTGGGTTTTGAGCTATAATTATTACACAGAAGGGTGAAACTCTGCAAGGAAGGATGACTTTATTCGAATGAGCACACCTCTGTAAATATTCTCACTGTGTTTATTTTAATTCTTGTGATTTATTAACAAACAAGACAAAGAGCAACCTTAGTACCTCTTACAGCTAAAATTACAGCAGACATATATTAAGTTTCCTTGAAAAGCCAAACCTCAAATTTTCTGTGTTTCCAAACTGTGGAAGCCTTTCCAATGGGTTTCTTGATGGTAATCTCTCTTTACCTGCCTCTTTACATCTCTGTTACTACAAATGATGGTTGATACTTATCATAACAGTAATCCCTTGGGAGTTTTAGTGAATCCAGATGTGCTTATAGTTTGTCACTTGCTGAATTATTTTTTTTTTAATCAGGTTGTAAGTGAGAAAGAGATGCAAATTCTTTAAAGTCTGGTAAGCATATGTAAACAACAGGATGACTATAGTGCTGCTGCAAGAATGTGAGTGCATACCATTAGAGGGAAGGTGTTCCAGAATCACCTCAGCACTGAAGACTTAGGCACTTGCATCATTAAAAAGCGAAGGTGTAGGCTCCTAATTCATTCTGGTGCGCCTATAGGCATTTCTGTACAAGCTGCTGTAACTTTAGATACCCCCTAAACATTTTTCTCAATTTCATGTGTTGCTGTGAAGCTTTGATCTTGGTACAAAGCTGACAAGGGATGAGAATGTTTCTGGAGTCATGGTCTATTACTGTATGGTTTATCTTGTCAAGTTAGCAGCAAAAGAACAAATGCTCCACTCGGTCAGATGGATTTGCAGGTAGGATTCGGTTACTGTAGCAAATGCTGTTCTGTGATTTCGCCTTCGCAGTTCCTCAAGCCCTTCAGTGTTCCCCATTGTAGTGTTTTACAAAGAAAAGCAGAAACACATTTTTAAATCTGATAATGTGCAGGAATGTTTCATAAATTATATATGAATGTCAGTGATATATGAAAGTGCATGCTAAATTGATGGAAGATCTTGAAATATGCTACATATTAGTGTATAACATTCGGGTCTCATTTTTAGACTTTCAGATTAGGTAATAACTTAAAATAGTCCTTCAAAACTGATTTCAAACTATTGGCTTTAAGATAACTTATGTTTTTATACACTATTAGTATATGGGAGCTGCCATGTACCGTACCCTAATATACATGGGATTTCAGAGGCTGGCCTACTGCTCTTGCATCTGAAGACTTTAATAAATTTTCTTGTCAAGCTCAGTTAGGTCAATGCTGAGAGTTTATAAAAAATCCTTAGCTTTTACTGTGTAATTGAAGGTAGGCCATTATAAAATTAATTGATGGCAGCTCTTTGGAGAGTGTTTTGTCAGTATTACATGCCACTGAATTAGGGAGGGGCATTATATACTAATTCACATATAGGCAAACGTAGAGGTTACCACATGTTCCCAAAAAGCATGGCAATGGAAAGCTCCTTCGTAGCTCAAAAACATGCTCAAATTTCTTCTCTCACACAGCTTTATGTGTTATCTTTTCTGTCCATCAAAATGAAATATTTTGAGGCTTGAGGATTTTAAAAATCAACTAAGCTCATCCAAATTAATTTACTTGAAAAGCTCTGTCAAGACACATGAATCCATGTGATCTCACTGGTTTTAACCAGGAAGGGAGAATCTAGATGAAAATAAAAACTACAACTCATAAATCTTGCTAATCCTCCTCTTAAAGTTCAGAACAGAAACCTAAATGTTTCTCTCTGGCCACTGAAAGATCTGAAGCCAAACAGTTAACGTGCTTCACAGTCAAAGGAGCAGAAGCTTTTTGGTTATTTACACTTACTTTCCTTTTGCTTTCACCCTTCCAGATGTATTTTTTTTCCCCTTAGCTTAGCATATTTCTCCTTATAAAAATATACTTAGAATGTATGGGTTACTTGTACCACACCATGGCCTAGGAAAATTCAAAGGGATATAATTAATTGGTATGCTTGGAAACAGCATTTTCCCCAACAGCAGTAAAATTGAAGATAATAATTTTATCCCAATTTGTTTCAACTGTTTTGAAAGATAAAGTTGATTATGAATGAGAGCAGCTGGACCTTGAACTTTTGTCCTTAAGACATTTTTGAGGATTTATTGTGGAAAATGAAGGAATGAAAATATAAATCAGTTATATAGTTTAGTCTCTAGGAAATATATACGTCAAGACTGAAAGCATTCATGGGTATTGCACTTTATATTCTGACTGCTTTATTGGCAGGCATTGACTTGTGTTGCGTATGCAGCTGACCATTCTAAACAAACACACAGATCAAAATTACTACAAACAACTTTATAATTATTTTATTATTTATTGGGCCACATGGATGTTTCATTTAAAATTTATGTTTCTCTTAGGCTTTATATTTCGATGGAGGAGAGGCCATACTCGCATGTTGAAATTTGGTTGTAGGTTTTAATATGGTTTAGCGTGGTGGTATTGTTTTATGGTGGCATTAAATGTTTAGGGGTATCAGTGCTGCATATCAGTTTGACTGGTTTTGAAGCATTTTCATTTTCTGTTCACAAATACAATTGATGTTAAACTACTTGTTATCTTCTGTTGGACTCTGAGTGAGACATTTATGTGAATCAGTGAATCAGTTCTACCATTTTCTGTGCTGTTACTAAACAGTACAAAAAAAAAAACACCATGTTTTTAAGAGACTTCTTCCAGGAAGAAGTACAATCAAACTCCCCATTTTCAGAATGCCTGGAATAATTTCTCAGATATCATTCCAAATGAGGCATATCATAGTAGGGTAGATTTTCCTGTCCCTCAAATACTGTTTCTTTTCTCTTTTACTGTCCCATCTTCAGTGCCACAATTATCTGATTTAAGGTATGGCCATAAGGGGTTTTTTTCTTTCTTTTCACTATTCTTTTTGATTTTGTTCTTTATTGTTGATGCTGATAAAATTGTATAATTTTGTCCAAGGTGGAATAGTTACTCTCTTCAAAGCACTGCACCTGCAGATTTGCTTTATTGAAAGGCATTTTGAGATGTAGACTGTAAAATTTAACAATTCTTTTGTTAGACTTTTATATGGAATACTATTAAAAAGAAAAGAAAAGAAAAACAACAACAGAGAGTAATAAAAGGAGCACAGGAAGAATTTTTTTCATAGGCTCTATCCTGCTCTAAAAGACTGACCTGTGTTAAAAGTAGAAAGACACCACATTTTAGATCTTGTACTCTACTTATCACAAATATTTTGTTCACAGCATTTGATAGCTTGCAGCAAATGGAAAGGAACTCTTTAAAAGGGAGAGTGTTTTAAGTATCAGGAGTGCGTTCCCTGATCACATGGGAGTGTCTTCAGTATGGGAATGTTTTTGTGTGGTATAAATCCAATGCCTACACCATTCTCACCAAACCTAATGGGAATACAGTTGAATTTCATGAGGGATTATGGTGATTTACCCAAATTCTTTACCACAGTGGGTTTTCAACCTTCACTAACATCAGCACTGACTAAATAAAGGCTGAGGTAAGCTTAGACCACTCCTTTTTGGTCTGTTTTAACTTTTTTTTTTCAGTTGTAAGCAATGTCAGAAATTTTAAGTGATGTAATATCCACGAGCCATGAACTATTTCTACCATACTAATGGTGACTCAGTGAGTTCTTAAAGTTGAGCTCTTAAAACTGACCTTTAAATCAGGAACCAGCTAGGATGAGAAAACGTGGCCCTAGGGCGACCTGCTACCAATACTATGGAACTTCAGCTGTCATAACTATATTTATAGTTATTGGTAACTTAATATAGGAAATGATTCAGCTATTAAATGTATTAGGTCATTTCTTTGTGAGCTACTGGCTAGCAAGGTTGTTGGCAGGAAAAAAGTGTCTGTTCCCTTTCCTTAGTAATGTAAGTAAAAAAGAGTTTGCCAAAACTCAATTTCTTTCTCTATCCTTTGTCAGCATCTTTCTTGGGAGCCTTCTGCCTTCCCAAAGTAGATATTTCTGTAGAACCCTGAGCCCTTTGAGGGGAAAGTCTGTCCCCCTCTCTGATCCTTAGAGCCTTAGGTATTTTAGGGCTTACGTGTGGTGCAGCAAAATGCACCAAGGAATCTTCAGGAGTTTTTAAGGTTTGTAGACTGTTTTTCGCATGACTGGTTTCTTGACTTTGGCCATGACTCTGCCAAATGGCTTCAGAAATTGTGTTTATCATGTCAGCAAGTTTTCTACCTCAGTTCACCACAAATGCTGCCTTTATTGCCTGGGAGAGAGCCATGCCTACCTTTCAGAGCTAAACAGGACACAGCCTTTACTCCACAGCCCCATAAGCTCCATGTAACTTCACCAGACAGCAGCATTTATTCAAAGCTGGACTCTGCTCTGATTCCCTGGGACCAAAAGCCCCTTCTCAAAGCAAAGATTGGCCTACCCAGGACCTTTTATATTTACCTGTTGTTCCCAGTGCTGAGTTCGTTCCTACATTTTCAGTAAAGCTCTGGGATGTAATGACTCAAAGTAGCCGCAGTGGAGGCTGACTGCATCCTTTCATGGAACAATAGCTCTCATCTCTGTTCATTGAAGAAGAGGGTTTGCTGAAAAGAAGGATCATAAAATAAAATGCTTATGCCTGGTACTTATTGCTAGTGTTCTTCCTGAGGCAGCTAAGCATGAGCAAAGGACAGATGCGGGGCGGGGTGGGGGGGAGTCATAGAATTGTTTAGGTTAAAAAAGACCTTTAAGATCATCAAGTCCAACTGTTCACCTAGCACTGCCAAGTCCACCACTATACCATTCCCCTAAGCACCACGCCTACATGTCTTTCAAATACTTCCAGGGGTGAATACATTTTTCCTAATATCCAATCTAAACCTCCCATGATGCAGCTTGAGGCCATTTCCTCTCATCCTATCACTAGTNTGTCCTTCTTGTCCCGAGGGGCCCAAACCTGACCCCAGGATTCGCGGGGCGGCCTCACCAGTGCCGAGCACAGGGGCACCATCCCTGCCCTGCTCCTGTGGCCACACCACCCCTGACACAAGCCAGGGTGCTGCTGGCCCCCTTGGCCACCTGGGCACGCTGCTGGCTCATGCTCAGCCGCTGTCAGCCAGCACCCCCAGGCCCTTCTCCGCCGGGCAGCTCCAGCCACTCTTCCCCCAGCCTGGAGCGGTGCCTGGGGTTGGTGTGGCCCAAGTGCCCAACACGGCACTTGGCCTCCTTGAACTTCACAGAATTGGCCTCGGCCCATCGATGCAGCCTGTCCAGGTCCCTCTGCAGAGCCTTCCTACCCTCAAACAGATCAGTGTTCCTGCCCAGCTTGCTGTTGTCTGCAGACTTAATCGATTCCCTCATCCAGATCATTAAACAGAACTGGTCCCACTGCTGAGCCCTGGGGAGCATCGCTAGTGACCGGCCGCCATCTGGATGTGACTCCATTCAGCACAGCTCTCTGGGCTCAGCCATCCAGCCGGGTTTTTACCCAGAGAAGGGTGCGCCTGCCCAAGCCATGAGCAGCCAGTTTCTGCAGGAGAATGCTGTGGGAAATGGTGTCAAAAGCTTTACTAAAGTCCAGGTAGACAACATGCACAGCCTTTCCCTCATCCACTAAGCAGTTCACCATGTCATAGAAGGAGATCAGGTTGGCCAAGCAGGACCTGCCTTTCCTAAAGCCATGCCGACTGGGCCTGATTAGCTGGTTATCCTGTACGTGCTGTGCGATGGCAATCAAGATGATCTGCTCCATAACCTTCCCTGGCACCAAGGTCGGACTGACAGGCCTGTAGTTCCCCCGATTCCTTCCAGCCCTTTGTGTCAATGGGCATCCCATTTGCTAACCAGGGGAGGGAGATTATAATTACCAACCCAAATCCAAGGTTAGGAAAATGTCTATCTTTCTGTTAATGCCTGTGAAGCAGGTTTTTGTAAACATGAACTCTGGGTGTTACTGATGATGAACGAGAAGTCTGAGCTGGGGTATGCAAGTGTGAGGTATCTCTCTGGTAATGGCTGACAAGCAGTAGAGGCTGCAGGGTGAAGGAGGGCTCTGTACATTTAGCTTCATGCCAGGGTGCTTAATCACTGGGTTAAGGGCTTAAAGATCAGGCCAGGCCCCTTCCAAGGCTGACTGATCTCACTTGGCAGCCACTTTTCCTGCTGTTTTCTCGTTTCTGTAGAGCACGGGCTGTGCAGAGGGTCTTCTGATTTGCTACTTTATCCATGGAGAGACCTGCTGGTGAAGCAGGTCAGGGGACCTCAGAGATGTTGGAGTGCTACTGCTTTCTTGCTACTCCTCTCTGCATTTTACTCTTGATGAGTGGGTGCACAAGACTCCATTAAATAGTTTGTATATGCAAATTAACAAACAATTAGAATTGAGAATTCAAGAGAATTATCAAGAACTATCAGTTGGGGAGGAAAAAAAGTGAAGTGTTTTATCTGTTCTGGTGACATATGCTATGACCAGATAAGCAGTTCATCTTCCCAGGTATGTTCCATTAAGTATATTATCGAATCAGCTAGGATATATAAGACATATTGCAACTCTAATCTCCTCAGGCAAGTAGTATTCAATTATACTTACCATTTTAAAAAGAGAAATATCCTAAGCATTTAGAGTGCTTGCATTTTTGGCACTCCGTCTTGTTATGTGAAGGCTAATAACGTACATTCCAACTAAGAGGGCATAGGACAGGCAGATGAAATATTGAAAAAATAATAATATATAAGTCCTGAAGTGGAAGTGTTCACCATCCCTCAAAATGGTTTCCTGACATCTTATCTAATGTTTTGAAATTAGGTCAAGGATGGAGAATGAGAGAGAATTGCTATCCATTTCTATGCCTACAGTGTATGTTTTGTGTATATAGTTATAATTAAAATAGACATGCTGCTGAATACTCTGTTTGCAAGTGCCCTTTCTGTTTTAAAAGTGCATTCAAGGATGTACTTTGTTTTGTTATGTAAATTGCTTTTTGGATTGAATACTGTTCAGACAGACCAATTTTCCTGTTGCTATTCTAAGCAAATATTAGAGATGTCAGAAGTCTATCTGTTCCAGTTCCTGCAAGCTCTCTTGAAGAGACATCTGCTTTACCGCATAAGATGTAGGAAATAAGCAGATAAGTTCAGTTACAGACAGGTTCATAATTGGTAGGAGACTACTACTGCTATTGGTTTGACTTGAAAAGAATTTAACATAATATCTTTGGAGGTTTATGGGAAAAACTCTGCTTCATACCTGTTACTGGAAGAACTTGCAGCAGGGGTTACAGTTGAGGTTGTTTACAGCCTTCCCATATCAAACCCTATTTTCAGTTGTTTGTCTTCTGCTAAGTTTTAAATATATTGGCTGAAATGTCAATGCCAGTTATATGAACTAAGCTAAATACTAGGATATTTGAGTGTACAAAATATGTTCAGTGTTAAAGAGAGATTAAGGGAAAATACATTGTTTGGCTGCATATTATATGTAAATGGTATAGCCTTTCATGGAGATGCTCTAAAGCCTCAATGAAGCAAGGAAGCGTTTCCCAAATTCTTTTATCCCTCCATCCCTTTCAGAAGTGACCTGCAACCTTCTTTGTTCAAAGTGCAACTAAAAAATGTTGTTGAGAGTATTCATATTCTCTTCTTCTCCTGCCCATGAAATACACCAGTATCTTTATTCTTCATATCCATATTTGGCCAAGGTATAAATATCTAAAAAGTCATCTGTATTTACTAGATATTTTCTTGCATTTTAGCATCTACTTTCTTTAAAGGTCCTTTGCCTTTTGCACAGAGCATGTTCCATACACCCATGCAAATGATTGCACATACGATGTTATCTTCCCCCCCCTCCTTCCTTTTCTGTTCCCCACTGTTCCACCAGCACCGAACAGATGTCACCTCTGGACTGAAAAGAATGAGCCAGCCCTGCGCTCCTTATTTCTCCTCTTGCATGTAGGTGCAGCACAAAAGGTGAGGCTGCTTGTGGCCAAACAGATTCTCCCATATGTCCCCTCCTCTAAAGCCTTCCTTTTGCTCCTTTCTGGGGATCTGAGTCAAGGAAAGTAGTTGTTTCCTGGTTCAGTAGCAGAGATATGAGATCCAATGCAGGCAAGGGAATGGTGAGAAAGATAAGCATAGTCTTATGTGTCATCCCAGTGAGGGTCACCTGGTAGAATGGGATCCTTCATCAAAATTTGTATGCTTTAATCTGCTTATTAGATAGGCAGATTCTGTCTGTAGATATTTAGTCTTCACATATGCCTTTCAGTGCAACTAGTCAGAGCTGAAACCTGGCAAAAGTTAACAAATCTTTATTTAACCCTATGTGATCTGGAAGTGAGCAGTGGATAATATAGAAAAAGTTAATTACACAAGAATTTCAATGTTTGCAAGCACAGAGGGAACCTGAGATCTGTGGATATGCTCCAGAGGATGTGTTTGGCCAAATTTATTCTTACATACTCTTGAAATACCTGGTATAACATCCATTTACTGAAGAACTAAATTTGTTCAGGTAAGTAGACAAGTCTGTAAAGATATGTACTTATTAATGGGAAGAAATATTTGTATTTGAGCTGAAATCGGAAGCTGACATCAGAGGAGTGATACTGCCCTCCCTACACCTCTCAGTATGCTGTAGTTGTTTTTTACCCTATTTATATTATTCTCAGAGCAGTGCTAACCTAATCAAGTAGAATACATCTCCCCCCGCCCTCCCCCCCCTACCAGCTAGAGCACAAGGCTACAAGGCTAGTTATAAATTAAGGATTTTGGAGACTGTTTTTTTCCCTCGCTTACAGTTTTTCAACACAAAACCAAAATGAAAGAAAACCCCTAATGTGGTAAATAGGGCTTATTACTTAGCGACATTGCCTTCTGTTTCCAACCTGAGGTTCCCCGTGGGTCCATACACTTACCTCGCTAGCTAACTCTGCAATGAACTGTTCATCTCTTTCAAAGAGAAATGGCTTTTCAGAAGATAAGCAGTTAAGACAGCATTAATAAAAACCTTCGCTGCAACACTTACCTTCTGGTGGCCACTTGGGAAATGCTGCCTTCTTTTACATTACTTCTTTCCTGTATTATGCAGGAAAGAAAAGTATTTGTCTGGTTGTCCCCATAGCTCTTGCAGTGTAAATCAGGCCAGTCACAGATACTTAGGTCATGCTACATGTTTCCTCCTGAATTCCAATTTTTCAAGAAGTTCAAGACTCCCAGCAAATCAAATTAATTGGGGAGTGAACTCTGAATCACTTTCCTGACCTTCCTTCTCCCTTAGTCTTTGTTTCTGTTGTCCTCACTGAATAAATAGTTTGCAGCAATCCAGATGTCAGGAATTTCAAATAGCCAGTTTATAAATAAGCACCCTACATGACCAAAAAATGCTACACAAAGATTATTTCACTTTTTATACTAGTATGTAAGACCGAGAAAAGTGGCATTCATGTTAAAATCTCTAATCTCTCTCTGAATGAGTTTTAGTGGAAGAATCTCTTACATTACTTATGATGTGGCTGCTGCTATTCAAACACGAGAACTACTGAAAGAGCAGTGAGATTATTTGAAGTGAACAGATATGAACTGGTTCTGTCACAAAGGCAAAAACTTTAATTAAACTTTCAAAACTAGATTTCATTCTTTGTTCACAGAATAATAGCTGTAATGATGGATCTGTAAGGTGGAAACAGTACAGAAAATAAAGGAACTTTTCTCCCTTTTTCTCCCTACATTTCTATTATATCTTCACCATAAATACAGTAGAATAAATAGTGTATCGTACTGTTTGCCTTATTGCTTTACTGACCATAAACATTTGCAGATGAACTATGTATAATGGCTCCTGCCTAAGCAGCAATTCTCACATTTGGTAAGTGATTCCTAGTACTGAATTAAAAGTCCAACTATTAATAAGATATTCAAATTTGACAGTATTCACACTTTCTACTAAAATCCATGTATTCAACAGTTCAGTAAATAGTAGTGTGTAAGGAATACTACTGTCAGGAAGAGTAAGCCAGAAATAGCTAATAACAGGAGTCCAGTACAAGCTTGCAGCTGAAGGAAACCATACCCTCTGCTGTGAGATTTCCTTACTCAGTTAAGAATATGTGCCTGTCACTATCTTGGCTAATTACCATTGTCACACCTGAACAAGCGGCTATTTTGCAAATAATAACATCCCTTGATCACCTGCAGTACAGGTCTGGGGTTACCTTTTACGGCCTGTGTAAAACCTTAGTATAATTGGTCGTGAGTAAATCTCCCATGACAAAATTCTGAAATGATTTTTCATCTTGGCATGTCAGATGCATACCACGCGTGCCAAATTTGCAAGCATTAGTTCAGAAATTGTCTGAAGATAGTTTATAGGGTCACTAATGCACCTGAATGGTATTATTAGGAATTTCATGAAAGAGGAAAAAAATATCTGGGCCTAATGAATATTTAACCAGAAGTACATTAATTCTTTTGATTGTTTATCAAAGTTTATTGTTCATCATCAAGGTAGTTTGTAAGATTAAATTTTATATAGAATGTAGTATGATAAACTATAGAGGCTTCTTATTTTTTTCAGTCAATCATAGAGTTAAAGAAATATTCACAGGTACCTCTGTAGGAGATTTACTGAGGTTTGTTATCTGTCGCTTTAGACCTAAATCTTCGGGCTTTGAGTTTAAGGAAAAGGGTGTATGATCTCATACACCAAATACTTTTCTTCATTTCCATATTGCCTTAGCTAAATATCACTGATGTATGCCCACAGCCTACCACTCAGTATTTTTAGGTCATGGAGGAAAATAAAGCATGGTATGGTTTTGATTTCACCAGAAGCTGCTTCCTCCAGAAACAAGGTGCTGCTGTTGATAGGCGATACCATGCTTCTGTGCCAAGCAAACCAGCCTGTAGCACCTTCGTAGGTATGAAAATGGTGATAGGTTCAAAATGGCAGTTCCCTACAAGTTTCTGCCACTATTCAGAATGCAGGTATTTGCCTAATTAAAGGTAATGATAATGAGGATGTGTTACTGCTCACTAT
>VZTV01042278.1:607-15912 GCA_013400875.1 Anhinga rufa | reverse complement strand
GTGTGTGTGTGTGTGTGAATTCTCTGGCTGTATATGCACTACTGTTAGAACTTCTTTAGAAAAAGTATTACTCAAACAATCTCATTTAGCCCAAGCACGTCTTACTGAAACACTACCCTGAAGCCATCGTTCTGCAATTGCTAAGTGGTTCCACTGATTAAAAAACATGATTTTGCTGGCTACCTGGACTGTCCTTTCTATCACACTTACCAATTGCCTCTACAGCCTGAACTACTGGTGTTCCAGCTTCTGACACATTCCCGTACCAGCAGACCTGTGTCTGTACAGCCAAGCTTCAAGCGTCAGTGTGGTCTGGTATTCAGCTCCTGATTTCATTGTCCTTGGAAAAGTGCATGCCATCCCACTGGAATTCTGCCCAGCAAGCTGCACAAATACAAAAGCAAATATCAACAAATGAAGGAAACAATCAGAACATAAGCAAATACTGCCACAAGGAATCGCTCTTTCAATTATAAGAGTAAGAAACACACCAGCAGTAACTCTGGAAAGCTCACTTTTTCCATTAAAAACAGGAAAATTTGTCTGTGGGAGTTATCAACTTCTAAATTCAAGTATTTCTATCTTCAGTTGCTACCAATGTTGATACTGACCAGGACACAGAGCAAGGAGAGATGGACTGTGAAATTCAGGTTCTCCATTGACTCATAAATATGGCGAGAGTTTCAGGCCCAGATACCTACATCTCCTAAATCACACCCAGAACATCCAGCTGTATCACACATGGAGTCTCTCAAACAGTGGAATAAGGTACGTACAATACAATACAACTTTATGGTAAGACTTAGATACCATAATTCCTGTCTGGATATTTTAGCATGTCCTTTCTATGCCTCCTGGGCTTTTAAATCTTCTCCAAGTGCTCAGGGTGGGATCTATGCCAAAAAATTTACTAATTTTCTGTCCTCTTCTAATTTAATTTATACAGTGACACAAAAATGGTCTTTTTTTGAGAAAGCATGGGCTGAGCCACCAGTCTGTCAGATGGTTTGAAAATTGGCTGGACTGCCAGGCTCAAACAGTAAAAATGAATGGTTGACATGTAGCTAGTGAAGCACACAGTGTTCAGCATCTTGATCAGAGGCCCAGATGATGACACAGAATGCACCCTGAGCAAATTTATGGACACCAAATTAAGGAATGGCTGACATGAGGACTGGCAGAACTTAATCCAGAGAGATCTTGATAAATTTGAGGATTAGGCCAGCAGATACCTCAACCTCAATAGAGCAGAATAACCCCAGGTATCGGGACAGGCGAGAAACTGGCTGAGCATCAGCCCAGGAAAAGGACCAGGGGATCATGGTGATGTCAGGCTGAGCATAAGCCCATGTAAGCCAACAGTGCACTCTCACTGCAAATAAAGCAAACTGCACCCTGGACTCCATCACAAGAGGTGTGACAGAGAAGGTATTATCCCACAGTCACAGTCATTAAAACAGAGAAATTAGGAGCAAAAATTTTCACAGAGGCTGGCAAATTCTACTTTAAATGATTATCCAGTATGCATAGAAAGAAACGAGCACCTTTTCATAAAAATGGGCATAATCTAGCTGGGAAATTAGAAGGTAGCAATCCTTGCCAGAGCAATGAGTTTCTGGAATAGTCTTCTGCCTTCAGTAGCAGGGTAAAGCAATCAAGCTAGTTGCAAAATGGAGTTTATAAAAAGACAGATGTAATAATGTTGCACATAACAGCAAGTGATGTAGGAGGTCTCATCTAGTCCTACATTACTGAATTTTCCATGTATAAAGAGTGATAAAAAAATGAAAGAGGATGAAGAATAGTTTCTGAAACATAATAAAAAGGGAGAGAAAAGGGGAGAGAAACATATGGGTGCTGGCAAACAAAGTCCCTGGAGGTAATGAAGAGGGAAGCAATCTTCCTTGAAAATTTGGTGACTTTCTTGTCAGAGATCACAACATTGTGTCAATGTTGGCCTGATGCCACCTGCCTTTAATACCCCTCATTTTGGAGCACAATTTCATTGTGATGGCTGCTAGAAGCATTGCTGCTTCTAGCAAAACAGCAATACCACGTTTTACACAGCATGTGCCATGGGATGTCAAGTAACAGATGATCCCAAATGACTCCCTTGAATTCCGTATTTACAAAACAAGGCCCTTCTACCATTTGGTCCTATAATCTTAAGCAGAGATGATTTGAGGCACCACGCATGCACAAATATATGACTTTGAAAGAACAAGTTTATTTGTGTGCAGCACTTTGCATTTTAGGTCCTAGTGTTTTGTTTTAAAACCCCTAATGGTTTTTAATTTTGCACATTGTTATGCCCGATTAATGATATTTGTACTGCTCACAGTGATTGTGTTCTTGTTTATTAAAAAGTAATTTAGAAGGTAATTGAGCTCTGCATTCATAGCTTTATTTTTAAACAACTATTTAAATGCCTCCTTTTGTTACAACAATACATTAAAAACTTCCTAAAATCAAGAGCAAAAGAAAGGCAGCATAAAAGGTGGCAAAGGCAAGTGAGTGGCCCTGCTATGTCAGTGGAAGCAGCAGCAATGGCTGTAGGCAGAGATGTCCAGAAAAAGCTAAAGTAATACTCTTCAGTCAGGCCCACCAGCCCCGAGAACAAACACCCTTTTGATGACCTCTGAGATCAAATGTGGGAAGCAAATAAGACTCTAGTGAAATCTACAAGTCCCATTAATCACCCATTTGCCCTGCTAGCTAAGAGGGCAGCACCCTCCTCAAAGCCGTGCGTGCATACTAAGAAGTCAGGGCAACCCCAAGGATGATGCAGTACTACCACACTGATTAGCCCTTGATGAGTGACACATGGAGATGGGGGAAAAGTAGAAGGGGAGTTTCCAAACAGATGGCTGTGTTTCCTCAGGGATGGGATTTGTCACAGAGGTATGCTGCTCTGCAGAGACTTCAAGCAAATTGCTTCATCACTGCTGATAACCTTCAATTTTCAGGTCCCATTAGCCACTACTAGATGTCAGAGTCCAAGCATGGCAGTATATCAAGTGAAACTGCTCTAGAGCAAGACAGAAAGGAAATTACTGGTTTGAGTTCTACCTCTCGCTCTTCATGTGCCTTTATCACCTTAGATCTGAAGTCTTGATACCATTCTGAAGTTTATTTGGGGGGAAAAAAATAATCACAGAATTGTGTGGCTGAAGTCGTAAGAGGGTGTGACAATAATGTAAGCATAATCTTGGGCACAGGTAGCCAGGTGGAGCACCATTGCAATAATTACTGCCCATTGTGCCATGCCCATTCTCAAGAGAAGATGTATCCAGGACACTTTTCATAGTTTTATCTTTCTTTATTTCTGCCAGACTAGAGCTATACTGGTATCAAGAGACTTTGCCTGCCAGGGAAGGTAGCTGGCTGTGTCACAGCTGACACAAGAGACTACCACAAGCAAGTTTCCCATTTGACTTGAGGAAGTTAGATAATCTGGTTTTGTTTGAGTAAATTCTTAGACAATGTTTCCTTTCAGATCCCATCACTACAGCAAAGTTTTGAGATGGGTCAAATGAACTCCCACACAAAATGATACGCCCACCCAAAATGAAAATGCATCTACCTTCTTGGGCTGGCTCCTGTTGTCATGGCATAAATCACAGCCTAAAGCCTTGTTGGCTCAGGAACTGCCATACTCGCCATTGCAGGATAGGATGCCAGTGGGAACTCCATGCCACTGCTAATGCTAACGTTGTGTTTATTGCACATGCCTCAGTGCTTCCTAAAACACAGTAAAAGCAGCTTCTTGTTCATTGAGAGCTGCCAACACTAGTCTGAAATCTCTGCCTACCAGTGTACCACTCCACAACTTGGGTGCCCAGCCAAGATGCACTGCTGCTTACCCTGAACCCAGAAAACGCCAGGCTCTACCCCTGTAACATCCTTCTGAGTATACACAGTTATTCTGAGTCTGACAGGGAACAGAGCACTCTGCCCTCAGTAGTGCAGGACTAATTCACCCCAGCAAATACATTTTTCAACATGTAGCAAGACAAACAGCCGGTTAGGAAATACCTGGAGCACTGGTGTGAGATAAAGTCACATCTCTCTTAAAACAAATATAAAGTGGATTCAAAAAGATTAATTCTTACCTATGTCTGTGTTTTATCTGAATACTGTCACAACCGGGCAAGTGAATCTAAGGTGTCTCCCCCCAGTCCATCTTGTAGCACATTCCTGTTCTCAAAAATTTGATATTCAACATCACCAACTTTGAAAAAAGGACTTGCAACTTAGAGGAGAAAATATCTGCAGACAGCTAACTGTGTAATGCAACATCATGTGGGATACAAAGCACTTCCAGAGAAATCAAGTAGACCCTTTCTAGTTCCAGGAATCCCTGAGGGATAAGCGCTTTTATATTTGCCATATTACTCTGAAAATCACTACTCAAACTAAACAAAATTTAAGTAAAAAACACAAAAAGCTTTATTATATTCAAACAAAGTTAAGGTACTAGTAACTAGACAGGACAAAAGCATGCTCTTACAGCTAGCTGGCACTTTGTCTTAATCTCCACAGCATCTGCAAGCCCATTCAGTTAACAGCTGATAGGGACAAATTTGCAGGCGATAGGACTGGAGCCAAATTGACTATGCAAAACCTTATATTCCAGATACATATCACAGAATAGGCTCCCTTTTCAAGTCACACTTCAGATAAGAACAGAGAAGTGATTACAGTAGCTCAGACTAGATGGCCATGCAGCTCAGTGCTTTAACACTTGACAGTGTCCAAAAATAGATGCCTCGAGGAAAGCATAGGAACAAATAACGTATGTAATAATACTCTCTTAGCTTTCATCAGTGTGCAGTCTGGCATCGCCTGAGAAAGCCAGTACCTAATTCCATAAAAAGTTTACCAAACAAAGTTACCCTTTCAAAAAACCATTCAGTCCATGTGGACAGGTAGAGCAAGGCTGTATAACTGCACACTTTGCACTATGGAGGTGTAGAGCATTTGTCAGGTCTGATGCTTAAAAACCATTCATGACATCTCATGGAACCAGGTTAACTCTCTGTGTTAGATACTGCTTGAAGACAACTGATTCACTTCCTCCAACCTACCTTTAAAAGGAGTTGGTTACTTTTCTCCTCATATTTGAAGGTAAGAACACCACTAGCTTTCCTTGCTTAACTAGGCTTTTTTTTGTAATTACATTATCTCATGGATTATACATTTTCAGAAGCAGCTGACAACAGAAAGCAGAGCTAAGGGTGAGATATTAAGCTATGCCTCACCAACCGGTTTGGGGAATTTTGTCACAATTGTGCCACTTTGCACTTTGTTATTTTCAGAATGCTTTCTCACAGCAGAGTCCATACCCTTAAGTAAAATCAGGCCTAAATCTATGAGGGGCTATGTAAGGTACAGGAACACATGCTCTCTACTCCAGGTAACCTGCAATCCAAAGCTCACTCTCCTGCCATTAAACAAATAGTTCCAGTGAACTCTGGGATTTTGCACTGCAGTTAAGCAGGTACCTAAATCTTACCCATGTTGGTACATACTTTAAACAGCTGGGTATAATTAATGGAAGATAAAGGTTATTACTGATAATGACATAGTAATTATATGTCTAAACTAATACCATTCCTTTACAGCTGTATTTCAAAACTTTTGCTTTAATTAATTTCCTATTCTGTTTTCAATTTAATCATTTATCCTGGTCTCTTATTTACGATTTTTTTCCATCCAAACTAACAGATAAGTAGTAACTCATGGGTAAATAATTCTCCCACAACTTATGTATTGAACTAACATACTGACGTAGAAGTCAACTGAAATTCTGGACAGAACAATTTATGTACTAGACAAACTGTCTCAACTTTGATTTTGCTATTCTAAAATGTCAGTTGACTGTATACAAAAGTTTTGCCTTAAATCACATTCGAGTATACATTGATAGGACCAACAAAATGCATGTGTGTGCATTTGCACACACATTTTAAATTACTATCTGTGGAAAAAAAATCCTAATGTACTAATATATAATTTATTCACATAGAAACTCTTTGCTCTAAAACAATTCCACCCTGATAAAAGTCAGTGATTCATAGCACCGAAGCGCTGCAGACACTCAGCATTGTGGATATTAGTAGAATTTGGAAACAAGAATAAAGTGTATTTATTCCACAATGCCATATTGAGGAAATATAAAGCACCTCAGCAACAATTGCTCTGCTTTCCTAGAGAAATCAGGCTGTAAGCAACCTCCTTTAAAGGAAGAACGTTGTAAAGAAAACGTTTTCATTCAAAAACTTTCAGAGAAAGAGAGGTGAATTTGCTATGCACTCCTACAACTCCTGTGCTTTAATTTCAGTTAGAAAGACACTAAAATAAACCATTTATACCACACTCGAAAAAACTGTAGCCTTCTGGGATTCAGGCAATTGATTAATTTTTCATATTTAAATAATGAGCTGAATCATAAGGGAATATCACAGAATCACAGAATGGCGGGGGTTGGAAGGGACCTCGAGAGATCATCTTGTCCAACCCCCTGCTTGAGCAGGCACACCTAGAGCAGGGGGCACAGGACCGCGTCCAGGCAGGGTTTGAATGTCTCCAGGGAAGGAGACTCCACAGCCTCTCTGGGCAGCCTGTGCCGCTGCTCTGGCACCCGCACAGCAAAGAAGTTTCTTCTCATATTCAGGTGGAAGTTCCTGTGTTCCAACTTGTGCCCGTTGCCCCTTGTCCTGTCATCGGTCACCACTGAGAAGAGTCCAGTCCCATCCTCTTGACACCCACCCTTCAGATATTTATAAACATTGATGAGATCCCCCCTCAGTCTTCTCTTCTCCAGGATGAACAAACCCAGGTCTCTCAGCCTTTCCTCATAAGAGAGATGCTCCAGTCCCCTGATCATCTTGGTAGCTCAATTTGTATGTATGGTAGCTCAACATGAACGTACGCATACCAACCCCCAATTTCTGAGTGCCTACCACTAGTGTTACAGACACTGAGATAACCTCCTACATCTCCAAAGCACCCAGCACAAAAATCTTTGGGGAAAATTATGAAAAAGACCCTCAACTCTTCTTGTGTCTAATCGTAGCACCACCGGGGGGGCTCACCATCTAGCACCGCGTCGGCAAGCTGTGCTGGCTAGTCTGGGCAAGAAGATAGCTGACAGACAGGACCGGAGGAAACCGCGGAGCTGGGTGCGCTTTAAAAGGTGCTATTAGATCTAATAAGCTCCCCGTGGTGCTGGGTGGGGAAAACGGACTGCCTTTTCAACGCAGGCCGAGCAGCGAGAGCGCGAAAGGGGGCTGGCGTGCCCGAACCGGCGCCGCTGAGGCAGCGGGTTGCCCGCCCCTTCGGGGACATGGGGGCTGTGAGGGAAGGAGACGTGGTGCTCTGCCAGACGCTGTGTCGGGAGGCCCGGGGGCCGGCCCAGCCCCGGGGAACAACGACGGGCTGGCAGCGGGGCCCTCAGCCCTCCTCCCGTCATTTTGGAGCACAATTCGGCGCGCTGAGGCCGCTCGGCGGCTCCCGGGCAGGGCGGGGAAGGCGGGACCGCCGGCTGGGGGAGGCCGGCGTCCTCAGAAGGGAGGGGAGGGCGGGCTCCGGCCTGCCTCCGATCTGTGCCGCCCGGCCCCGCGGCGGCTCGCCAGCCCACTCCCAGCTCTCGGCCCTTTTCTGTCTCGGAGAAGTTAGGGTGGATCGTGAGAACAACGAGCTGGGGCTGACAGAGAAGCTTCTCTGCGGTGAGGCGGCGCCATCTTGCAATACGGAAGAAAAAGCTGTGGCGGGCGCCATTTTGCATCTGAACGAGAGAGGAGAGCCTCGCTATTTTTTGGCGCTTGGGCGCCGCCATTTTAGGTTACGGCGGAATCTCCGCCTTCCTTAGCGGAGCCTCATAGGGCGCCGCCATTTTGGCTTACGAACGAGACGGCGACCCGCAGGGGTCCTCACCCCCTCCCTTCCTCCCTTTAGGTGCCTTCATAAAATGCCCGTGGAGAATCCCCTCTTTTTTCGCCCCGCTCCCAAGATGGCGTCGATGCGGGAGAGCGACACTGGCCTGTGGCTGCACAACAAACTGGGCTCCACAGACGAGCTGTGGGCGCCGCCGAGCATTGCCTCGCTGCTCACGGCTTCGGTGATCGACAACATCCGCCTCTGTTTTCACGGCCTCTCCTCGGCCGTCAAGCTCAAGCTACTCCTGGGGATGCTGCACCTGCCCCGCCGGGCGGTGGATGAGGTGAGAGCTGGCTGGGAGCCTGCGCGGGAAGCTTAACCGGAGCGGGGTGCGTGTGTGTGAGGGGGAGAGGCCGGTCGGAGGTGGCGTGAGGGGAGAAGGGGGGGCAGCGCCCGCACCGCCTCCCCCGCCCGCCCTTTTCGCGGCACTCGGAGCCCGTGGGCAGGGGGAGACCCGGGGCGCGGCGCCGTGGCCGCCTGGCGCTGCCCGCTCCCGCGCGGCGGCGGGTCGGAGCGNTGCAGCCTTTCGTGGACAGGGATGGGGAGGAAGAAAGTCTCGGCCGGCAGAGTGGTCCCTTGAGGCCCAGCTCGAAGGACTCGGTCCTTGGCGTGAGGAAAAACTCTCAGATTCCCCGTGATAAGGGAGCGAGTGGAGTGGAAGCTTTGCTGCTGCTCCTCCCGCTCTGCGGGGAATCTCTGGTTGGCACTAGTCTTTAGAAAGCAGTTCTGACCTGTAATCTATCCGACGTCTCACACAGACTTGTAAGTTGTAGGGCTGTATCTTGATACAGTTTTGGTGCCTTTGGAGAAGATGGCTTTTCTGAGGCAGTGGTTGTTCTAGGATTAGGACAGAGAAGCATGATCATTTAGGAACAGTTGTATCTTAGGCTTGCCGCACTCTGCTTCCTTAATACTGGCAGCTGTGTAGGTGTCCCAAGTCGAACATCTCAGCTTTAGGAAGGACAGCAGCAAGTGCTGAAACTTTGGGAATGGAACATCTGGGTCTGCACTGAACAGTGCTTTTCCCTGCCTTGTTGCAGTCAGGTCTTGCTTGAGGAAAATTGTCATGCTTTTTTTGCTTCTTTTTACCTTTCTGGGAACAATTGGTGCTTTCCTTTACTGTCCTACCCCAGCTGGTAAGTTGGCTGGCTTAAGTCTGAGCTGGCTCTGCAAGCAGTAATAGATCTAGAAAAGCTTATTCATTTGGCCCTGGACTATACCTCATCTGCAGCCAGCTTATTCTTACCAGTAGGCAGCTACTGGTATTTGGGACAATAGTTGGAGAATGATTGGGAAAGATTTTCTTCAGCCAGCTTTGAGGAATTCCTCTCCTACTTCCATGGTGTATCATATTGGTTCCTGGTAGTAGTCATGGAGGTGGTCTGTAGTTAATCCTCACCTTTTTGTGTAGAGTATGCTCAGCTGTATTACTACCAGTCTCTTTCTTGACTAGGACACAGCTGCTGCTGAGGCTTAATATACATGTATACTAGGCAGGGTGTGGGGAGATGGTATGTAACTTGAGTTACTGTATATTCAGCTTTTGTGTGCTTCTAAGGTGAAAATGCACGAGCATCGTGTTTAAATGATAGTTTAGCGTATGTTGGTGTCTGCCTTGCCACATGCATCTGTATGATTGATCACTATGTTACATGTAACTGGTGTAACTTTACAAAAAAAAAATTCTTGTTCAGCATGTTTAATCTTTAAAACATGATATTCATGTTTGGTGCCTGTCCGGTGCACAAACTGTCTTCCTTGGGTGTGACAAATGTAGTTATGTTTTGGACAAACAAAATAACCAAAGCCAGAAAGGGGGGTGGGGAGCTATGCATAAGCTCACATGAGCTCCGAGTATGCAAAATTGTTCTGAAGTAGTGTGAAAATCCAAGCAGCTTGGAAAAAATGAGTATTGCAATGTTTGGAAAAAGCCAACAAATTAGTGATGTCTTTAGATGGAAGAGAAAAGAGCTTAAAAAAAAAAGGTTAGGGACCTTCATAAATAACACTCATGCCAACTCTTTGAGGGAGCAACATTCAAGCAAACTGAAATAATTTGTTGAAATGCTGCAAGATTGTTCACTAGATGGGTAAAAACTTGTTTTAAAACTGTTTCTGAGGAAGATGATAGCCAGGAACTTTACTTGATGTGTGCTTTTGTTAGCCATGGAGATAAAGTGTATGTGAAGAAGAGCAAGTCAGTTGTTGTGCCTCTTAGTGCATTGCTAAAGTGATCAGTTGTGTTCCAAATGTAAAGCTCTTGTTACTCCTGTAACAAAAAATATTGTGTGATTTTTTTTTTCACTTCTTTGGTAGAGTTAATGAATTCAATCATAAATTTAATATTTTGTTGTAAATAGAGCACACTTGATTGAGACCTAGGGACTTAGCATATTTCCAGTCCTTTGCAAAGTACCTGTAACATTTTAATTTTTTAATGGGTGTGTAACTTTTTTAACTGAGAGGAAACACTTAAAAAATTGTTAAAAAAGGAAAAACTCATGCAGCAGAAACCCTTAACATTGCTAGTAGGTCTGCTATTATCATTATAGACTTCTTTCTATAAATGGTAAAAATAGCTGTTGTAGCCAAACTGCTGACTGAAAGGGGTGTTGTCTTGTCAGATACTGATCATTTGTGGTATATTAAAATCGGTTTTATTTGTGAAGATTTGTTATGTAACTTACCCAATCCCAAATCTTGACATATCTTAACATATGATACCCAGAACGTATGTATATACATATATATGTTTGTGTTCAGTATATGTGCACTGTGCTGTGTCCTCCTCTACAGTATTCTCAGCTCAGTGTATTGTGGAGTGCTGAACATGGTGTCTTTTTGCTAGCAGAAATATACCAGTAAGGATACTTGTAGCTGCCTGGAAGTGAAATTGATCATTTGGAAATCATTCCCATATCTGAAAATTATTAAACTCAACTGAAAGTACTTCATTAGTCTCTTTGGAAGGTCATATGTGTGTCTTCCATGCCATGTGCCAGTCTGTATCAATCATATGTGAGAAGCATTGAACTGGCATTTGGAAACTTAATAGCATTGGAAAACATATTGCATCAGCTATGTAAAGCTTTGGGGATCTCAATAGTGGATGCAGAATGTGTTACTGGTTTATTATGTAACATGTTAAATTATATTCCCCTCTCTAGATAATAGATTGAGCTTAGTTATTTTCTTTTCAAAATCACACACACACACCAGTTTTCTCTATAATAGCATTTTCACTGAGGCATAGAATAACATGGAAACTGGTTGGGAGTAGTCATCTGAGTAGAGTTATGTGGGAATCAAGAAAAGTGTGGTGGTATTTGGTTTAGAAGGGGTTTAATTTGCTGCTGGCCCTTTCTAAATCTTTGTGAAAGCTTCAGTCTAGACAAGTGAATCTTCAGTGAGCTGTCTTGAAAGCTCAGTCCTTTTCTTAAATATTGTTGTTTTTCCCCCTCAGATGTAATATCCTTCAATTTTCATAATGTTTTTGTTCAGCACTCCAAATATTGTATAGATATAAGTGACTTAATTCTCATAATACTCCTGTGGGATAGGTAATAAACCTAAATTTTTATCATGCTGTGAACCTCATTACTGCTTGTTTGTTCCCGCTGACTAATAAGAATAATTGGCTCCCATTTTCATTTTAAGTTAAGTGTGTTTTGTAGGCAGTTATCAAAAAAATCCTTTCCTGCTGTAATTCTCTGGGCAGAATTTGCTAACTCTTGAATCTCCCTGCCCCCCAGTTTTTCATCTGCTATTTTTTTTCCACATAATGATGCTTATTTGAAATTATGTCTAAAGCTCGGTGTAGTACTGACCAGAGTTTCAGTTGTGAATTTGGCAGAACAATTACTTCTGTTTATTTTGTATATTATGTTCTTTTTAGCCTGATTCACAATGGCAAACACAAGTTTTCTTTTTGTGCCAGTGTTTCATTTATTTGTTCAGGGTTAGACTGTGGTGTTAACAACCAAGTCTGGAATGAGGACTGCATGCTTCTGTGCTCTCTGAATTGTCTTGAGAGGAAGATGCTGCCTATCCTAGCAGTGGCCTGCCCTTTTATTACAGTAGCTGCAAGAGAGCCAAAGTCAAGACTGTTTCTTCTTGCTTATGTGAATCGGGAGTCCTCTATTCATGCAAGTGGGAATTGTGGAGTACTAGTGCAAAGGAAGAAGAGGGTGCATGACACTGGCCTTTTCCTCTGTTCAGAATGGGCAGGCTGCTATGCATCTTTCTGGCCTGCATTTAGTGTTCTTAATTTTTCCATGAGGTAATGTGGTAGATTTTCACCCAATATTACTCTTGGCCACCTTCACTTTTTTATTATTAAAATACAAAGCATATACAGTAGTGGTATTTGATCCATCCTAGTCTTGTATCATGTAAATATTAATGCTGTGCTTTCAATCCAATGCTTTTAGCTTAATGAAAATGCTCTATAATAATACAGATACCTATTAAATATCACCTTCTCTATGGCCCCTGAAAGATTAAAACTTGATTGGGTTTATTAGCCTACTGTTGATGCAATTGTCTAAATGGATAGTCACATATATTAATTTAGGCCTAATATAAAGCAATGAATGGGAATTCTTTGCAAGAAGTCATCTTGGAGCTATCACTTTGTGTGTTTCTAGCAACATTTCCTTTCTTACCCCTTCCCACGGTGCTGTTTGTGTATTCTTCCTGAACAGCCATTATTAATCTCACTTTGTCTCTGTTCCCAGACTTTTTCCATCCTGCCTGATCCTTTCTTGTTAGATGTTTCTGGTTGTGCCCTATGCTTTTTTTTTTTGTGCCAGCAGGCTGAGAAAAATACTTAAGACCCTTAAGTTTTAGATGAGAGAAATGCCAGAACATGTTGCATCAGATCTTGATATTCATGCTTAACAAGATGCTGGTTGGAGCTGATAGGACTCTTACTGACCTGGTGTTGCAATCTTCTGCAATTAATAGCTTGGGATTATGGCTGTGCTCTGTAAAGTAACAAAAAAACTGTACTTAGGATCCTCTTTTATTTTGAGTTGCATTTCATGCATTCTCAAAACAAATGACATTTTTTTTCGGCTGCCAGTTCAACAGCAAACTGGGAACATATATTTAAATTGCCTTTTGAAGAAAACCAGAGTCAAAACTCAAATCCAGGCTTGTTAAATGCAAACCCGTATTCAGGCAAGGTGTCTGGTTAGCTCATAGTACCCATTGCTGGGCTTTGTTTTCCTGCTTGTGACAGTGATTGTTCTTTCACCATGTTCTTTCTGCCATGAGGCCTTGTGATAATGTTATTTGCCTAATGCTAGGCAAACAAGTTGTTTCTGGGCTCGTTTCTCGAAGGACCCAGTTATGTGAAGTGGTGGGTTGTGGTAGGTTGCCTGAACTTCAGCTGCCCTGAGAGCAGTGTGGATGTAATGTGCCCGGACAAGAGCTCCATAGGAACATGCATAGTGTAGGCATGTAGTTCTGAATTTTGGTACAAATAGGGGTTTTGTGGAGCAGATACAAAGGGTAAATTGGGAGGATACAGGAGACATCTTTCCTCCAGCTATTGCCTGCATTTGCTTTGATGGAGGAAATTACATTCTATCTGCATTAGTGGTGTCCAGATAAAAGCTTGTAAAAGAGCTATAAATAAACCATAGCTTCATCAGCTCTCATGGCATGTTTTAAATTTTCAGATGTTTTGCATAAATCAGTACTGTAATTCCTATAGGATAGATAGGAGAATAAAGGACTTTGTTCTGATAGTGTTCACGCTCATCCTCATCTACCATAGTAGAAGTGACTTCTGATGAGCAGTTCAGGGTTAGAATAGAGAGACTGACAAGTCTCTGGAGTTCAGGTGGGTTTTTATGTTTACTGAGAAAAATGAGCAGTGGAGGACAACAAAGACTAGAACCTTAGAAATTGTTTCCCTCCATAGGGTAAGTGTTGCTTAAATTTGACAACACGTTAAACAGTGCGTGGTCTTGGTTATGTGGTCAGTTTAATCCAAAGCAAATCAACAGTGCTGCTGAAGATGGTGACTGACTGTTGTAGTGTCCCCTGCTCTGATCTTTTTGTGGTTCTAGTGTTTGTGTGATTGTAGTCAGCCACACCAAGGGGCTGATCAACCTTAAAGCTATATAGAGAGGCTAGTTTTCTGTGAGATTAACTGATCTGTTTCATTTCACAAGCACATTACTATGAGTGCTAAAACATGCAAGGGGTAAAGGACAAACTGCCCCTATAGTGCACTTGTAAACCTTTCTAATGTGAGAGGGCAATAACATTGTGTGGGTGAAAGGAATTGAGAAATGTCTGCCTCTGAGCTTTAAAAGTGCTTGGGGGGAAAAATGGAGAGCAGAAATTTAACTTTTATTTCTTAGAATTGCATGAGCAGAGTAAGCTTATTTTATTAAACTTTTTTTATATAAGAAAAGGCTGGTTCTAAAGAAAGGGAAAGAAATACACCATAAAGGTGAAGGTGAATCTCTTGTCTCCCTGTCTTCAGAAACATGTAGACTGTAACTAAGCAATATGTGCTACAATGGGTTATGAAAAATCAAAATTCAAGTATTTCCTTATACATGTAAATTCTTCTATGTTAATACCATACAGATAGAAGAATATATCTAAATACCTAATTTTGCTGTTAGGTTTTATGGCTTGATAGACATACAGTACATCTCAAACATCTTAGTTTTGTGAAGCTAATGCTTTAATGCTTACGCGAAAGTTTACTTAGAGAAAAAAAAGGCAAGAGTTCAGTCTTTATTTGGGGGGCTTAGGATTACTTGTGAATGAAGTAAACCAGCTAATATAAGAGATTCACTGTGTAAACCCTGCCTGTAGTCACCTTGTTTTTTATTTCATAGTGCCAACAGACATGTTAATCAGTAATTAAAAAAATTACTATGTCAGTGAATTTTTTTATTAATCTCATGTATTATTTCCCTTTTTTCAAGATAGGTACTTAAAGAAAAATAACTTTTTTCTGACTATAGAAACTTTGGGTAGATGGAAAATCTTGTTACTTGTGGCAAAGTAGAGGGCTGGGTCTACTTCTGTAATACGTTGTTTTTGTGAAACAATACAGTTTTGATTAGCACAAAACACATTTACTTAAGCTTAGGCTAAAACAAATTTTGAGGACTTGGTTTATGTTCATATGATGTAGATATGGTCTGTCTGCTATGTTATTATATAGCCCAGAAAGGGGCACATCTTCATTTAGGTACCTGTTCTAAATAACTTGTTGTATTCTACTTGCATATTCTTATCGCTGAATATAAGGTGTGGGTACACTGGGAGTGTAAGTGTAGAATGTAAGGAGACAGCAGTGTAGGGATCTGGTCTATTGCTTGTAGTAAAAATGT
>VZTV01042247.1:41077-55278 GCA_013400875.1 Anhinga rufa | reverse complement strand
GGATGACCCTGGCCTGGGCTTCCAGAGGTGCAGTGGGGAGGAAACCAATCTATCGGTGTAGACACACCCATAATTCTTACTTCAGCATGTAAGCAAGTGAGCAGTTTAGTTCAATTATAGATATTAATTAAAAACATTCCTGCTTCCTGGATTGCAGCTTTAATAAATGAAAGTGAAGATTAAGCATCCAGCTTATGCTTTGTAGAGCTAACTTGGAAAACAGGAGTGGAGGAAAAAAATCGGCAGGGGGGTGTCTCTAATATCGTTACATACACTCAGGATCTATGCTGCAGCAACATCATGTTTTTTAGATTGTAACAATGCTATGAACTTCTTAAGTTTTTCCTCCTAATAACTGTGTTCTGGATAAATACACTGGAATGTAAACAACAAAGGTAACCTTCCCGTGTGTGTGTCATCTGCTCTATTGCAGTAACCATTAAGGCATAACTGTAATACTGTATTTGCACTGAGCATGCTCTCTTAAGCACAACATATTCATTTTTACATATGCATGGTTTTAATCCTCCTTTCCTTATTTTCATTATTCTGTCCTTTCTTTCTTGCTCTTTCCTCAGCAGGCATCACTGCCTATCAAGCTGCCCCCTGGAATGATTTGTACATGCAGGGAGCTCCATTCTCCAATCAGTTGTGCTCACAAATGCCATTTTCCAGCACAGCAGGAGGACAGTACTTCACAGAGGAGATTTCCTACACTCAGCCACCTTGCCTGCCCTCCTCTCCATATTTTCCTCAAGTGCCCAATGGAACATCACTGGAATCCATGCCACATACTGGAAAACAAACGGGAGTCACACCACCAGAGCAGAGTTTGTACCAGAACCACCAAACAGAGCCAGAGTTGACACCTCTTGCTGAAAGAGAGGAAGTAGAGAATAGCAGCAAGAAAGGAGAGACTATTGGTAACTGAAAGGCCAGCTGATTGTTTTTTTTCTGAGGAGGGGGGAGTAAGGAAAGAGTTCCAAGACAGCAGTAGCTCCTCTGAATGCTGGAGCAACCTGTGGCATGAATGGGAATGGAACTATTTTTTTCTGACTTGCCACCCAAGATGGGTCCCATTATCCTACATCTAGTTCTTAGATCCTTCTGTCTTTAGAAATGGGGACTTAAGGGTCAGTAACATAGATGGCAAAGTTCTGTCCTCTGTCAGATGTCTGTTGTGAGCTGACTGGCTACACAGGACTGATTATTTCTGAGATTTCCAGAGGCATACACACCTCTCTTCAAAGTAGAACTTCTTGAGCAAGAGAAGGAGAAGGGGGTTTTCCATTTTCAGACTTTTATTTTGGAAACAAAATTACCTTACTCTAGATTTGTTGAAAGGTGCCCTATGCCTTAAATATAGTTTGGGGATGGGTGTCTAATTCTGAAATATAAAAACATTTGAAAAAATTCAAGATATTCTTTGTCAAGTGAGATCACATTTTCTTACGATTTTATTTGTTTTTTCTTCAGATACTGAGAAAAAAATAAAGGAAGAGGAACCGTTACCATTTTAAGCTCTGCAAAATAAGAAGAGAGAAAAAGAGAGATGATAATAATGTTTGCAACAGAAGCACTTTTTTGTTTCTTTTTTGGGTTGTATTTTTTTTTCCATGTTGCCATGATTATTTTCTGACTGAGGAAAGAAGCAGGGAAATTTTGATCAATAAAGCTTCTAGTCTGTGTTTTTTGCAAATCTCCTGACTTTATTCTTCTTAATGGATCCTAATCCTGAGGAGCTCACAGACAGGAAAGAGCTGATACAGGCACCGGAGTCCTATGGGTAGGTGGAAATGCCAGAGTCAGAAGGTATGGATGTTACTCTGGAATATGTGGGAGGAGATCCCAGGAGGAATAAGACGTATGCAAAACAGGGGGAGGAACTCCAGCAACTACACCTAATTTTAGGGACTCCAGATAGCGCAAGACGTGTCGTGGGGAGGCCATGGTGTTTGTGAGCCTTGAATTTCTTTTTTTTTTTTTTAATTTTCAATATAAAACTGTAACAGTAAATGGCAGCAAAACTGTAACTATAAATGCCTGCAGTGTAACCAGATCTCTATCAGTTATTAATTGGTTTAGCATCCTGTTTGAATTGTAGATGGGTTTGAATGTCTGAGGACTGTATTGTTCAAAATTTTTTACGAATTAGTTGGTACCTGCCAAAATTTAAGTTATCACTTTCTCGAGATATGTGGTCATCATCTCTGGGACTGACCCGACGGTTTATTGCTGAGAGGTGGCTCAGTTATTTCAAAAGGGAGTGGTTAAGCTCTCTGTCTTTTTCGGTTAACAGGAACTGTGGACGGTTTACATGGGTATGTGTGCCTTGCATTTATATCTGCATCCTGTTAGGATGTGCTGCAGTTTAATCTGGTAGGATGTTTCGTAACTGTGGCTTATCTCTTGCATACCTCAAATCTTACTGTGGGAATATCACACCGCAGCGTTAGCAGGAGTAGTTTAGTAGAGCATACGATCTCAGCTTGATAGTTTCGGCTTCTTTACCTGGGACTGCCAGCCTAGGACATGGATAAAATGTGTCTCTGAAATCAGTCGTCAGCAGCAGTAGCAGAGGTCTCAAGTGATAGTTTACTCTGGTACGAATGGCTGCAGCCCCTAGGAACCGCAGTTCCCAAATGAGCTGTAACCACCTGAATGTGTGGGATATATAATCTGAGTGGCTGAAACATATGTCAGGCTCTCGCCGTGTCCTTCTGAGGAAAGACCATTGTGTTGTAGGACACTGGAGGGTGCATTTCCTTTGATACCTTCAGTGTTTAATCCTGAGTCTTTCCACTGCCTTTTGGACACAGGCAAGGCCTGAGCAATTGCTGTATTTACAGTGATCTGGGTGCCCCGCTTGTACCTCGTGAAAATGTTATCAGGTCTTGTGTTTCAGTTTCTCCATAAAGAGTGCCTGGCAGGAGTCGAATGCTGCCGCATTTTTCTTTCTCTCCTTTTTTCTTTCTCCTGTGTCTTGTAAAACACTGTTTTATGTCCAGCAGTGGCTGCAGACTGCTGAAGACTAAGCAGGATAGGCGGGGACGGATTTATATCCTGCATCTATGGATTTGTATAGATATTCTGGAATTTTCATTTCCTAGAGCAAAAGTTTATTATTGTCTGTAACAGGCTGAGAACTGGTGGGGAGCCTGTGTTAGTGCACACTTGTTTCACTCATCCACAGCTGAACAGCCTAAACCAATATTTCCAAGAGGTGCGAATAGCAGTTTTCACTGCAATTACAGGTCCCCTCTGGAAACTGTTATTGGTGACAATGGCACAGTTATTCATAGCCAGGGCTGGCCATATGTGTCTTGCCTGGATCCAAAACCAACCCTTCTAGGAGACGAAGAGGACAACAACAACAGAATGCCACCTTGTCCGCCCCTACCTGCCCCTTCTCTTATAGAAAGGAAAAAAAAAATAATTTAGGCTGTTTTTTGAGAGGCTTTTCTTTTCAGAGCTACACCTTTTGGGTGTTGTTCGGTGGTGCAGTCGTGCAGCCGGCTTGCATGTTCTGGCCATGACATTCCCCATAAAAACGTCACTGGGACATTCAGGATGGCTAAGTACTATGTGGTAAAATCTCAAAAGGTTTGGGGATTGAATGAGCACAGCCAGATTTTTGAAAATGGAAAATCTTTTGTGTTTGAGATTTTTGGATAAAATGTGGGCTTCTCCAGGAATGGTTTGAGAGGAATAGTTTGATTCATTTCCATGCTCGTACCTTATATTTGCCAGGTTCAGCTGGGCTTGAAGTTTTGAACTGAGATTTCTTTCATATCACTGTTAACAGCCGGAGGAAAGGATGGGTACTTGAGAGTACGCAGACGGCCAGATTCACCCCTTCTGTGGGCCCAGTGACTTCGCTGGAGCTAAACCAAGGTTAGTCTACTCCACAGGTGTGCAGATGGGGGCTTTTTTTTTTGCCCGGTGGCAGAAGCAGCGACAGCCCCAGACCATGTGCCAGGCTGCCCGCCAAGGTGAAGAGTCTCAGATACTTCTGTGAGCCTATCTGCAACATACGCTGCACAAATAGCTTGGAATCTCGCCACTCCACAGTCTCCTTGCGCTATTTTCCCTGCGGCAACTTACTTTTAGTAAAATTAGGTACATGTAGGGCTGTCCTGTGCAGGGAGCTGGGCTCGATGATCTTTGCGGGACCCTTCCATGGTTCTGTGTTGCACAGACACTTTGGGTTTAGGCCCCTGCGTGCTTTTATTGGGTATTTCCTTTGCATGTTAAGTCTCAAGAAGGCTCACTTTGTTAGGGGGGCAGGATCAAAATTCAAAATGCCATGGCTTTGTGACTGTGGCATCTCCTCGTTCAAAGGGAAGAATTGTTTTGCCTCTGTATTGTAATTTTAACTGGAAGCGCCACGCCAAGTAGTCAGAATGTGGAAACTTCTCAGGCAAACGGATATAATGTTGTGTGTGTGCAATCAAGTATTACTGTGGGTTTTTCCTAATTAACTGTCATGGTTTTGGCTGGGATGGAGTTGATTTTCTTCACTGGAGCTGATTCAGATTGACCAGAGGGATATTCCATATCATATGATGTCCTGCCCAGTATATTAACTGAGGGGTGGAGGGGTGCAGGGGTGGAAGCCACAGGCTCCTTTAGCTGAGCTGATTTTGTAAGCCCACTCCAGAAGCAAGAGCCAGGCTAGCCACCCCCTGTCACAGGTGTAGGCAATGGTTGCCCCCAGCCACAGGTGTAGGCAATGGTCGCCCCCAGGCCCCTCCCTGCTGAGTTGCCTTAAATGGCAGACCATCTGTTGTGGTTTAGCCCCAGCCAGCAGCCAAGCCCCACGCAGCCGCTCGCTCACTCCCCACACCCCTGTGGGATGGGGGAGAGAATCTGAAGAGTAAAAGTGAGGAAACTCATGGGCTGAGATAAAGACAGTTTAATAGGGAAAGAAAGAGCTGCGCACGCAAGCAAAGCAAAACAAGGCATTCATTCCCTGCTCCCCATGGGCAGGCGGGTGTTCAGCCGTCTCTGGGAAAGCAGGGCTTCATCACGCGTAACGGTGACTTGGGAAGACAAACGCCATCACTCCCAATGTCCCCCCTTCCCTCTTCTTCCCCCAGCTCTATACACCGAGCATGACACCATAGGGTGTGGGACATCCCTTGGGTCAGTTGGGGTCAGCTGTCCCGGCCGTGTCCCCTCCCAGCTTCCCGTGCCCCCGGCACAGCACGGGGAGCTGAAACAGCCCTTGACTGGTGTAAGCGCTGCTGAGCAACAACCAAAACATCTCCGCATTATCACCCCTGCTTCAGCACAGATCCAAACCACAGCCCCATACTGGCTACTGTGAAGAAAATTAACTGTATCCCAGCTGAAACCAGGACACCATCCTTCTGGCACAGGGGGGACAGGACCCTGCAAGCTCACCACTGCTGAGTTCACTCCCAACAGGGGGGGTTAGCCAGGGCAGGCAGCAATTGCAGCTCGGGAACCGACAGCGTCGGTGGGTGGGTGGTGAGCTGTTGCACCGCTTGTGATTTTCTGGGTTTTGTTCCTCTCCCTTGGTCTTTACTCTTCGGATTCTCTCCCCCATCCCACAGGGGTGTGGGGAGTGAGCGAGTGGCTGCGTGGTGCTCGGTTGCTGACCGGGGCTAAACCACGACATTAACAAAGAGGTTTTACAAGGTGGAAAGCCAAATTGTGGATGGGTGTATTGGCCTAGTTCAGTACCATTGCTGTAAGACTGGGAATGAGAGTGAGGATAGTGTTGCAAGCGTGTTTCTACAGAAGGAAAGTGACTGTACGGTCTTGTCCCCTTACCCAAAGCGGTAACTGTTACGGGTTACTGTCCAGCTGAACAGTGCACACAGGCACACACACATATGTGTATCTATCCTCCGTTATGCTTATTTTAATGTAATTAAATTGTTAACCTTCTGTAATTTCTAAATAGCTGATGTATAAACAGGTAAACCTTTTCCTATGTACCTTAGCTAGCAAGTAGACATTTTCTACAAACAAGCCCTGTTTTATGTGGTGAGAGCACATAAAACCTCATGAACTAATGCTTCTGTTTTAGTCAAAAAGAGAAATATCTTCTTACAGACTTTTTAGTTTCTGTAAAGTTGGATACATTAGGAAGTATCAACATTTATTCAGTTTAGCAGTTGACATTCCCAAGGTGTTTTTTGTGTTGCTTATTATAAAGAGTGCTACAGCTAGCATGAGAAAATAATCTATTGCTGAATGGTAAATATGGATTTTTCTTTGCATACCTGTGCTAAGCACAAGAACAATACTTTTAAGAAAAAAAAAAACAACAAAACAAAACCAAAACAAAATCAAATCCATTATGTGACAGTGCCATGCATCTTCATAGCTAAATGCTGACAAGCATGGAAACACCTGTGATACCTCATTTAGCTTAATGATAATCACACCTTCAGAACTGATAATAAATCTGCCAGATGAGACTGCACAGCATAAGTCATCAAAACCAGCACTGAGGGACTCCGGAGCGCATCATTGCTTAGTCGTCTTGTGTGTCCCACATGCCCATGTCTGCATGATGCCGTCAGACAAGGGTCGGTAAATCCTGAACATTAAGTTTCAGAGAGACCAGAGCTGTGAGAGCAGCCAGCTGAGCGTTGTTGTTGGAGGAAGGAGCTGCGGAAAAGTGTTTGATTTTATGGCAAGTCAGCTGTAAAGAGCCAGGAGCTTAAAGGTTCCAGTTATATACAGGCATATATGCCACCCTCCTGGGACGCTTCTTGTGCCCTCTGTGCTTACTATATATTTTTACAGCATCTAGAACAAGGGGGTGAAGTTCTTCCTTCAGTTTCTTTTCAGGAATTTTGAGCAAAATGCGACCAAGAGAGAAAGCTGCAGCATGTTTTACCTGCAGAGTGTATGTACCGCTTAGGTCCACCTTGCCTTCTGGTCCTGGGGCAGAGAGGGACCCCGGCTCCTCCCGTGCTCCCTGCTGCAAGGCAGAGGCTGGGGCAGAAGCCTCCGTGTGGCTTTTGGGGAGGGGAACGGGTATCCCTTTCTTATATGGGAAGGTTGTTTCCTCCTTACCTTTAATAGGGAAATCACACGGCCACTTTGCCTCAACCCAGCCTCGTGGGGAAGCTGGGATTTTATTTTTTATTTTCTTTACATTTTTTATTGCATTTTAATTATTTTTAAAATTTATTTTAATTTTTTTCTTTTCCCCCACCTTTTTCTGGGCATGCCACAGTGAGAAGCTCCTCAGAGAAGCGGCGGCAGGTTGTGCCTTCGCACACCTCAGCGGGCTGGGCAGCCCTGCGTGTTCCAGCGTGGGTCCCACCTGCCTGCATGGGGGCTCGGGCAACCTGTGCCCAGGCTCTTCCCTGTGCCACGCACGGCTCCAGAGGTTGCCATAAAGTCAAGACGCTGCGATAGTGGTGATTGGGGGTGGTGAGAGCCCCTTGTTTTGAGCTCCTGTAATCTCTCGGGAGTGTGGAAACAGGTGGGAGGAGGTCAGAGAAAAAAGAGCACCAAGGGGAGAGAATAGTAATCTGTTTCTCCCCCCCACTTCTTTCTTACAAAAGGCATGTTGCGTGACCCTGTTCAGGTGGTGATGGGAATCCTGAGCCTGCAGACAACTCCAGTTCATTATAAATGTGTTTCTGTCCATGTAACATCCCTGCTGCCGGCGCCGCTGCTGCCAGCCATCTCCTCTGGCCGTGCCCCTGCAGCATTCATTCCACGAGCGAACATCAGCTTCGGGCTACCCGACGGCCCCACAGCAGCCTGCGCTGACCCAAGGGTGAGTCAGGAGCAGGAGGCTTCCAGCCACTGCTTTTTAATATCTTTTTTGGATTTTCACGCTGGGATCGGCATGCTGAGGTGTTACACACCCGTCCTCTGAGCTCATCTTTGCGTTTTGCTGAGGAGCGCTTTGGTCTGCCTGAAAACGTACCACAGCCATGGGAGCCCTTCTTGTAAGCCAGTGGCTCCTGGGCACTGGTTTAATTTGAGCCACTGTCAGGGAGGAAGGAATCAAAATAAAGGTTACTCCGAGACCCTTACTGAGAGGGAGTCCCCATCCCGAGTCCAGGCTCTGTGCTGTAGCGTTGGGGTGGCTGGAGCACGTCTCTGGGGAGCTTGCAAGGCTGCCAGGAGGAGCTGCACCCTAACACCCTCCAGCTCCACCTGCCAGGGCTGAAGTAGCGATGAGAGGACAGCACAAATATTCTGTGAAAGCCGAGAGCTTGCACAGCCGCTGCCGTGGCTTTGGGGCTGCATGGATGTGAGCTGGCGTGCGGGGAGGCTGCAGGCTGCTGCTACCCATCGTCTCACACACGGTGGCAGCCTGTTTTGCTTGCTGGGTTGTTTACACTCACTCCATTTGCAATAACAAAGGCTGTCCCATAATATATTTCCCATAATTTCTGTTTGCTGTTCTCTGCAGAAGAGTCATGGTTTATTTTTACAGCAATCTTCCATTTGGAAAAGCACCTTCCTGTTTGTGTAATGTTCCTGCAGTGTCAGAGGAATAGATGCCCTCCCAGCCCGCAGAGTACAGGCGAGTTGTGACTCTGGAAGAACACTGCCCGATGCATCTGGAGACACACTCTCGGCTGATTCATTTAGTCAATGGCTCAGGGGAAAAAAAGCCCTTTGTATACAGATGACTAAATAGCAGCCAGTGTATCGTAAAGCAAAAGTCATTGCCTTTTTTTTCCCTTCCTTTTTATTTTTTTTTTTTATCCCAAACTAGGCTCCCCACCCTGCCAGTGATGCTTTACTGAGTCATTCCACTGATTTAAAACACTGTTTTGAACTTTGCCTATACAAAGGGAAGAAATGGAAAGGGAATCCCCGTCTCCCTGCCTCCCTATAGGGGAGGCTTTCCCTGTGGTGCCGGGCTGCTCCCGCGGGAGAGCCGCTGCGTGGTGGGGAAGAGTGAGTAATGCCTGCGGGAATACAGATCTCTACTGTGGCTACAAAGCGACAGAATAAAGGTGGAAAAGAGAGGGCGAAGTGGGGAGAGACACAGAGGAGGCACGGGTGGGCAGCGGGAGGGGAGGCTGCGCCGCCTGGTCCAGCCAGTAGCAGGACACTGGTGGGCAGGAGGGAAGCCTGGTGGGAACTCCTAGCTGTGACCCATCGCAGGAGTTGTCTGGTCAAGGGGGCTAGAAATTAGGAGTGGGATGAGAAGCAGGCTTAATTCCTCCCTGACTTAATTGTGAAATTAAACAGTTACCGCCCCACGCCTGGTTGGGTGGGCAGGACGTGCAGCCTGGAGGTGTGGGTGCAGACTCCGTGGGAGATACAGCAACATCCTTCCTCTGCTAGAGGATGCTTGGCTATCTTAGAGGGTCTCCAGCAGTGCCGCTGGGATTTTGAGAGGAAGGTGATTGCATCTGCGAAAACCAGGAGAGAGGTGCCTCTCTCCTGCCCGGAGGAAGCTTGCCAAGTCCTGCAGGGATTTAAAGCATCCTTTTGCTGATTTTGGCGATGGTCTATCCAGTGGGCTTGGCTTTAGTGAAAGCTGTTTTTAGGAGTATTTGCTCTGGAGCCTGAGCACGTTCCAGTCTGTTGGGCAAGACTCCTCCTGCGGGCAAAGCTCTTGGTAAATAAGTGTGCTGGACACGGTGTAAAGCAACACCCTCCCTCCCTCCACCCTGCCCAGGCTGAGGGACTGTAAGCACAGAAAAAAATTAAAATAAAAAAAAAAAAAGGAGAGGAAACTCCCTGTTCTGCTCTGAAAAGTGACTGTCTAAACGTGATGCTGCCGAACAAAATACTAAAATAAGAATTGTTTCTGTTTAATTTCTTGGATCTGCAAAACCCAGCCTAGCCAAGGGAAAATGAGCGAGGCGCTCTGCGCCCACACATCATCAGCTAAATTAAGTTCCTGGTTCAGGAGCACCTTTTGCCCTCAAAGGTATTTGCACAAAATTAGCCACAACATAGTTTCACTAACATATAAAAAGGAGCTGCTCTCTGGAGAGGGTGCAGGGGAACGCATGGCATTCTCTAGGACTTCTTTACTGACAAGGGTGTACAAAATGGAAGATATCCTGCTTGAAACAGAGCTGCCCGAGGGAAAACAAAACCCAACTTCGAGACTTCACACAGAGCCTTGCTGACGTGCAGCCAGTGACAGGCAGAATAACAAGGCCTTGCACACTCACTTTTTAGGGGGTAGAACAGCACTTTAAAAGACCATAAATTTTTCACCTTAAAAAGTGCAGAAAATTATTTCAGTTAATAGATCTGAGCATTCAAAAATTGGGAAGTGTTGCTACGAAGGTGCAACTTTTATTCAGCCTCTCTTGTGCCCATGCATACATGATCTTGTAATTAAAGACTTATTTTTAGCTCAGAACTGCTGTCTCAGCCAGTGAGTAGGTAGGTAGTAATTTGGATTTTTTTAGTCTCTTCAGCCAGTGTGTGACTGAGCCCATATTTACTTCATGATATCTTAATTCCTCGCTCAGTAGTTAATAACTTCCGTGTGGCATTTTGATGATGCTCAGTGGTATTGTTTGTCAGTGTCCCACAAACATGAAAGTGTTCACACAACACCCTGCAGGAACAGGAGGCGTTATTACGCTTCTCTTCTACATCTTTGCTTTACAGCTTGGGAGCTCAGGCACAAAAATGTTTAAGTTCGGAAATAGTTACTGGCAACGGACTGAGACAACAGAGGTGTAATTCTTCAGGAGTGCAACATTTTGTAGTCCATGGCTCTTACAGACTTCAGGCTTAACCTAGTAAACTCAGAAAATGAGGTGTACAGAAAGAACCCAACTGTGTGACTTGCCCCGCATCACTTTGGGCCTAAAGCAGGACAACATCAGTGTATCTTCATCACAAGACTCTTCCTTGAGCTCCTTTGATTTGCTCATTAGAGCCTCCAAGCTCCTGCCAAAAGGGGAGGACAGATCTTGCAGATCTATATCGCAATGCGTGCAGACATGAGTTAGAGGTTTGCTCCTCATGCTAGCATCACCCAAGATTGCAGTCTTAATTTATTCTCTGCTCTTGATTATTCTTTTTTTTTTTTTTTAAATAAACAGGAAAAGCTACAGTTCATGGTGCGGGGTCATACTGCCACATAATGATCATCAGAAGGCTGGAGTCTTGGGTTTCATCATTTGAGCTAAAGAGCCAGCTGATAGACCCTTTTTTAGAGCCAGTGTTTCAAGCCCTTTCTATCTTTTAGTCTAATCTCCTGCATACCCAGGCCATTACATTTTCTCCCAGATATTACCTGTTCCTGTCATTCCCCACAGCTTGTTGTCTCGCTCATCTTTATCCTTATACCCATGCTCTGTATTTGCTTTCCATGCTCTGTTTTCTAGTGCTGACCCTTTCCTCCATCCCCAGTTTTTCTCCCTTCCCGGCTTTCTTCAGCTTACTTTCCCAGCCCCTCTCTTTAGCTGCATTTCCCCTGATGCACCTTGTTCTCTGCACTGCCCTCATCCTGCTCCAGGGTCACAGCACAGGACACCTGGGGGAAGCCTTCCACGCTGCTTCTACCAAACACAGGGAATGGCTTATTGCTCTATTTTAAAATGATGCCAAAAAAGGGGAGTGGGGGTGGAAGGAGAATGTGGTGCCCTCAGCCCCTACTCACCCACTTAGGGTTACAGTGGCTCGGGCCCTCCTCCAGGATTTTGGAGAAGTGCCTCCAGCTCCGTTGCCGCCTGGAAGCTTTGAGGACTGGCACAAAGAAAGAAGTCACTGGCTACTCTGGGATTTTTCATTTTTTCTGTTGAAACAGAGCAAGGGAAATCAAAAAGGTCCCAAAGGGAGGAGCATAACCCTCCCTGTACCATCCTGGGGATGCAGAGGCCTGCCTGTGCTAATAAAAGGAAGCCATTGTGTAAAATGCACGAACGCTGTTGGAACCACTTTCTTCTCTCTCTCTCTTCTCCCAGCTCCAAGAAATGCCATAACCACTGAGCTGCAAAGTCATACGTCTCGCCAAGCATTGAGCTGTCCTGCATATTGCAACACCAGGATAGCAACGAAGGCACGGGTGAGAGAAAACCTGCTCTCCTAGCTGCAGCACAGCAAGATGTTTCTGCATCATCTAGCGTGTTTCCCTGTTGTGTCACGTGCAGTTTCTACGGGAACTTGGCGATACACCCAAGACAGAGAGTTTTACAGCGCGGTCCTGTGAAGTTTGCTGTGGAGTATTTATTATCAAGCTGAGAGAATTAACGTGGACCAGTTAACCAGGAGGGCTGACTAGAGATAAAACTTCAAGGCTGCCTACCAGGGCACCTGAAGCCAAATCAGTAGGTTTTAGGCAGCAGATACACCTCCTGAGATGAATAGCTGGATGCTTGGGATACCAGTAAGGATCCAAAAAGCCTGTCTCCCTTGATGGCCCTAGCTCCGAGAGACCCCAGAGTGAGGCACTTGGGTTCCTGGGCACCTCCCAGCCAGGAGAGGCTGGGAACACTGGGTGAGGTTAAGGCAGGTGAACCACCACCGAGGATTACCTTTTATGTTTTCTTCACATGCAACCTTGTGTTCCCACACTCCCCCTAAGGATAAGCCTTGCTTTAAGTCTTGCTAGATTCATTCTGTTTGTGTTTCAGTGTGAAGCCTGGGGGTGGCAGGGGAAAAGACTAGGTGAATCTGAATGAAAGCAGCAGATCTGCAGGGTGTTGTCCTGCCACAGGCAGCAGACTGGAGCAGAGGGCTATTTGCAGGCGTGCCTGAGCAACTGGTACCTCAGGACATGTTTCAGTAGCCTGGCTGCTTCGTGGCAGTTGGTCCACACCAGGGCTGATGCTTTCAGGGTTTAGCTTATCAGTTTCCCTCCGGAAGAGTATGTGTTCCCCCTTCATGAAGGTGATGGCAGAGGTGTGCTGTAGGCCTGGGTGACCCTGAGCCTCAAGAGGGCTGAGAAGGGCCAATCTCCTCCACCCAGCACACAACCAGTAGCCCATGGGTTAGTTTGGGCACCCATCTAGAGAGAGGGGCGTGGAGGGCAAGGGCTTGTGTTCCCTGGGCAGAGAAGGGGCTCGTGGGGGAGTCTGTTGTATAAAAGGGCCCTTCCTCCTGCTGTGCCCTTGAGAAAATTTGCCTCTGGTGTATTTACACCATGTTCTGTCCTTCAGGTGCGACATAGACGTCCGTAAGCATCTAGGAGAGACCTTCCCACGCAGGAGAGACCTTCCCAGGAAGGCAGGTGAGGCCATCTCTTCCTGCAGGCAGCCTGAGGGAAGAGCCACCCAACTCAGCTCTGACCAGGCTGAGAAAATTTGATTTGCATTAAGGCACAGCTCTTGTTCCCAGAAAAAGCCCAATGATGAACAGGCTGCCCAGAGAGGCTGTGGAGTCTCCTTCCCTGGAGCCATTCACCCCCCGCCTGGACGCGGTCCTGTGCCCCTGCTCTGGGGGTGCTGCTCATGCAGGGGCTGGACGGGGGGAGCTCCGGAGGGCCCTGCCAGCCCCCGCTGTTCTGTGATTGTGTGATTATCTACAGATTTTAGGTGCATGTGGGGCTAAGTGTAGGTGAAGCTTTTGAGCTTTGCATTGTTAGTCCTAGGGACACGGTTAGGTGCCCAAGTCCTTTGGTGGTTTCAGCTCCAGGTCTAGCAGGACTGTAGAGTTGAAGGTCTCTCCCAGAAGCTTACACTTTGGTGCTCTTTTCCTTTCTAAAAAGCCATAGGTACATCTCTAACAAAAAGCAGAAGCCACCCACAGCTCTCAGGCACTGCCTCCAAAACAGAGATTAAATGTTAAATGGTTGCTAGATTTTTTTTTTTAAAAACATTGGCAAAACAACACTTTTTCCTCTAAGCTCATTGTTGGAAATAACTGAAGTCTGTTTGCTGATACTTCAGTGCATACACAAAAACCCATTCAACTTGAGGCAGGTGGCACAGAAAGTTTTAGCCCAGACACTTGCACTCTGGCAGCTCTAAGGCACTGAGAACAGGGTCTGAGCACAAAAAAGCGTGGAGGAATTGCTGTAGTACCAGCTGCAGGGCTAATTTTACAGATAAATGTGACACGCATTGTAAAACAAAACAGTTATAGAAGGGAAAACTGAATCTTTTTAATAGAAATCTTCCCCAGGAGTAAAATGGGACCTTTACCAGCAAGCCAGAGGGAGGGGAGCTCCTCTCGTGGTGTAACAAGATGCGGTCAGCAGTAAGCAAGAAGCCTGCTGTTCTGGGAAACAGAACAGCTTGCATCCACACGGCTGGAAAAGTAGAGGAAGC